>JAQIVZ010002525.1:0-20097 GCA_034700945.1 Arrhopalites spinosus
GACTTTTTGACCCGGGTTTTCTCCGAATCCAGAAGGCATTGGACGGAATGACCGTCCATTTCGTCATTAGGGAGGCCCAATCTATGAGTATGCCAAGTTTCATAATTTTTGGTTGACCCTCGACTCCGGCTTCTCCTCGTAAATAGAACCATTTAAAATGTCGTCTAAATTCTTTTCAATATTTATCCTTCTTCAAATTTCCCCTCTACACACTTCTGGCCTAGTACCAACATTAAATGGTGGCAAACTGATGCAGTTTCTGTCACTAGAAAATTGGTTTCAATTATTTGATAAATGTACCGTCTACCTCATCGTCCCATTTCCAGCGCCAACGGTCGAAATTCAAATTCCCCGCTCTGACTACCCCCTCATTCTAGCCATGGAGAACATGGACAATGTCACAGGAGAAATTTGAGGGAAACCCTTGATTTTGAATTCAAAAATGGAGCCAAACCGCCACCAAAAATTTTGTTGGGCAGTTCTACTCGATCTCATGACCTTCCCAATGAAACTCCTTCAGCACCACGGACTCCCAAAATTCATGTCCAAATTTTGGCGAATAAATAATAATCTTGGATTAAACAATCTCATGAACGTTCACTTGACTTTGTTGACCAACAAGACATTTAATATTTTGACCCCTGACCCTCAACCAGAAAATAATGCTAAAGACTTGGCACTCACTAATGTCATCAAATTATGGCGCCGACTTGGAATAAAATTGAAAGGGAAGCCAATTCCAACTGTCCACTTCGATCGTCTCATCATCACGAATGTCGAACAAGGTCAAGGGGTTTTGACCTTAAATTCATTGTACTTGATATGCTCACAGTGTCCCCCAAATAAATATGGCGACCTTCGATCACAATCAATCACAATCGTCCACTGCCATCTAGACTCAGTGGGCCAAACAGTGGGCCAAAAAGTGGATGAAATATTTAAAAAATATCTTGAAGAATCGGCGCATATTCACTTACCACAAAAGTACAATGAACTCGACATCGCATCCCCTTCATTTACTCGAGGACATCCCAGTAAATCAAATAGCGGGCCATTTCAAAATCGATTTGGAAAATCAGTTCAACAACTCTTGACCAAAATATTCAACACCAAGTACAGAAATGATACAGTCCTCATCAAAAAACAAGACGAGACCCCTAAAAAATTTGAACATCGAATGTCCGTCACAAAAAGCATCACGCTCTATCACAACATCGCCACCTTCATGGCCACCGAACTGTACATTTCAACACGATCAGAGGGACTTTCATTCATTACTTGTAGTGGCATCAAAGAAAATGAAGCCTCTCAAATTTATTTACAACCCTTCGATCCCCCAAGTTGGTCCCTCTTAATTGTCTCCATCCTCACCATTTCTACCTTCCACTTCATTTTAAATATAGCGGTCAATAGAAATTTTAAAAAGAATTATTTCATCACAATTTATTTCACGCCGCTTCGCTCATTCCTCGAGAATGGCCACCCCTCCCCTGACCTCTTGAGGGTGTTTCCACACCCCAAAATATTTTGGGGGTTGCACGTTCTCTGGTTGTACCTGTGCATTGTCTTGAGTAACGGCTACAGGGGGGTTCTGACCAGTGACGTCACTGCCCCCTACCCGAAATCGTTTCCCAATAATTTTAGCCAAGTAGAAAATTTTACTTGGCTGACGCCCCTTCATCATTTAATGGTACGGGACTTGTCGGAGAAAATGATTAAGGCGGAATACAAACAAAGAGAAAGATGGATTCGTTCTTTTGGAAGTTATTCGTTCCCGACGCCATTGTTTGCTGTAGATACAATACTTTTACAAATGTTCTTATTCACCAAGGCTACGTCAATTCGATATGCTTCCCAAAAGGTAAAGACCCCGCCAAGTCTTCTTGAACTTGAAGAAGCGACTCAAGCAGGTCATGTCCAGACTAAATTGGTCCTTCCCCAAAATTACCCCCAAATTTCGATTGAGGAAGAACTCTGTAAATGCAATGACTCCATTTTGATTGATTTTCAAAGTAAATTATCTAACCTTCAATTACCGCCAAAATGGATACAAAAAGCTTTGCGAAATGATAGTCTAAGATTTTACATGGGAAATGATGAAAAGTTTACTAGTAACTATGGCTGGATAGTTTTTTGGGCGGATCTGCCAGTGCCCTCTAGTATTCTCCACTTTTTTAGGGCTTTTTATGAAAGTGGTGCCCTCAAATTTTTTGAGGAGACTATGAATGAATTGGATTTGTCCAAGTCAAGCTCTTTGTTTTTTGTCAATCAAACTTTGGCCGTGGTGACGGAAGAAAATATTAAACCTCTTCAATTTAACTCCAATTATTTTACTCTCTTTCGCCATTATTTTGGGTGGGCTGTTCAAATTGTGGGCGGGGTTTTTCTCTTTGAAATTATTTTTTATCTATTTCAACGTGTCGTTCGTCTTAGCTTCATTTATGTTAAAAAACTGGTACGAGATTTTGAAACAAAATTTCAAAATACAAACCAAAAGAGAATATTTAGAAGGCGGAATATTCAAAAGGTGAAGAGAAAAAAAAAGATTGTAAAAATTGAAGAATTCATTGAAAAACAAATAAAATAGTTTAAAGAACATTTAAATAATGCAAATAAATAAATTAAAGCAGTTAAGTATGACGTACTTTGGTTAGTTTTACATGAACCAAAATCATTAAATTTAAATTTCAGCCACCAGTTGAGAAATTTTTTGTCAGTACCAATACAAAATTTTTTTTATCGGCATAAATAAATATCATTTTAAATATGAACAGTCTCAAATACATGAGTACACTCATTTGATTTCACTTGGAGAAATTCAAAATCAAAAACATAATTTTACTCATTGTAAACTTGATTATTCGAAAGTCTTCTTTGAAAATAAATTTTATTTTTCAAAAAAAAATAATTCACGCCATTTTATTCAAGCGTTTGAGATGAAACAAAAAAAGTGTGAAAGATCTGTTTAAAATATTTTTTTTTAAAGAATAATTAAAAATGATTAAATTAAATTTTTTAAACAGTCACACAACTTAAAAATGTCAATTTTCCAAGATACAAATTGAAATTGAATTAAAAATTAAAATTAAGTTCAGTAAATTGAAGAGAAGAAAAGATTGGGAAAGATGATTAAATCATTTTGATTTTGAATGAGAAAAAATTTAATTAGTTGGGGGGTTTCAAGATTTCGCATTGGATCGATGATTTAACAGTGGCCCACTCTGTTTCGTCGTCGTTTGTAGAGTACGAGCGCATGACACATGCAAACTCTCCATCTTTCTTCACATTGACCTTAAACATTTTAACATTATCTACACAAGCCATACATTTTTGATACGGGGTCAAAGGTGAACCCACCTCTGAGGAGGCACACTTGACAGGGCTGGCCGGTGGGGGTTCTAGAAATTAATTAAAATTAATTAGATTTTTAAATTCAAAATAAATTGACAAATTTTTCAACTTACGGGGACAAGCACAGCGACACACAATGGGAAGTGGCGCCGTCATGGACAATGTGGCATTAATCTTTGTAGGGATGGAAGCTGAAATGCAAAATTAATTAATGTAATTAAATAAAATAATTAATTTCTAAAATTAAATTTAAAAGTAAATAAATATTTACCCAAGGATGCCGATTGAGGAGATGGCTGAGGGCAGGATTCCTTGAAAATGTTGCAATCTTCCTTTTTTGACACATCAACCTCGTCAGCACCCACCTGACTATAGTAGATGACGCATTTATTGTCCACCTTCTTCATATTGGACCGGAAAGCCATATTAGATCGACTTGTACACGCTGCACATTGTTGATACAAGGTCAATAATTGACCCGCCGGTCCGGGTCCGGGAGGGCTTGATCCATGTACGGGGGGAATTGTGACGGCCAAGCCAAAACCAATGAAATGAAGGAGAATTAAATTGACTGAATTTAATTTTCTCATTCTTAAACAACTTTCTGCAACCTCGACTGAATTAAATTGTCTAAATTTTTAGAGACTCAAAATGTGACCTGGACAAGAGTTGAGAGAGGAATGAAACCAGAATTTGGGCTGGACAAAGAAATTGTACCACAGAGACAAAGGACGGGTGACGTTGAGGGTGAGTCACATGACGGTCTGGATGGCCACCCAGGGAGATCAAGAGGGGACTCAAATTTCTCAAGTCCAAAAGTTGAGACTTGGAGATTTAATGACAATTTTTATGTCTCTGTAACTTGACCATTGACGTAGGAGCCAGATGGCCTTTGTTTAATTTTAGCTGATCATAAGAGAACGATGACTGTCTCAATTACTTTTAACCGTAGTTTAAATTAAATGTGATATCCCATCCTCTTTTTGTCATTTCAAAATTGTTGAAGAAGCATCGATAATAAAATTTTATTATTAATTTAAATATTTTATTGGTTTGACAAATGACGTCAATGGACACACAAGATCGATTTTCCATCTTGCAATTAGAGCGGCGTCGAAATTGCGAATTATTTATTATGACTCACTTCAAAACACAAAAAGTAAATTGTCAATGATAAATGACAGATCCAGGAATTTATTATTTATATGTTTTATTTATTTATTTTTTCAAAAATTAATGTAATCTTGATTAAAAGAGATAGTTATTATAAAAAATGTGACCGTCATTTTCAAAATTAACTTAATTTGTAAAAAATCAACTTTTGACTCTGTCAAATTACCATTGGGCAGGAGAATCATTTTTATCATTGTTTTGGTTTTATTTATTGAGAAAAAGTACAAACTAAAATTGTCAAACATGTACTTAACTTTATTGCATAAATTAAAATGCACTAAAGCTTCTGGCATGAAAATTCAAACCCTCTTCCTCTCAAAAGTATACCCCAATTTTCCATAATTGGTCATTAGTCTAATTATTTTTGAATCGTTATTTGTCCCTATGGTTCGTGAAGTTTTGTGGTGACTCATTTGACTTGTTTAAAAAATGACAACTTGCTCTTCAGTTTTTCGGTTCATTGACAATTTCTTCACTTTCAAGTTCCCGCCATATGGTCAATTTAGAGTTCAAGTATGTTGGTACGGACCTTAAAATTTACGTATTTGTGTCACGTAGTTGTTTATGTGAATTTTTCAGTACAAAAAAAATTTACAGTGCCACTTTCACGTAAACAATTATTTCCGGTTTGGTCCAAGTCCATTTAATTAGCCATAATAATTAATTGTGCTGTAGATTATTTAATTTAATTCGTACTGCGTTATTGAGTTTGATTTTACATTAATTCATAAATAAAAGTTTTGTATGATTTTAATCATTGCAAGTTTGAATTATATTATTTGAACAACTAAACAATTAATTTTAAAAATCTCAGCAACATTTTAAATTAAATATTTTAATTACAATTAATACCAACAAATACGTATTCAATTTTTCCTCAATGTCAACATCATCTATCAAAAGATCGTCTTCAGACTCAGAAGTTGGAGCATAATCGGAGTCCATTTTAAATAAATGTAAAAATTTAAAACAATGTAATTAAATTATGAATTTATTTAATTGATTGATCAATTAATTTTTAAGACTTTAATTGATCAATGGTTCCCGTACAGCAGTCGAAAAGATAGTGTTTATTCCAATTCCACGTAAATGAGGTCACGTAAATTTTACTTGAAAAAATTTACGTGAAAAAACAAACTGTAAACTCAACAACATGAATTTTAAGGTTTCCGTACCAACATACGTGAACTCTAGATTGACCAATAATTTTAAATAAAAAAGTTTGTTATTTTGAATTGTGATTGATTGGAGATTTATGTGAAAATATTTTTGAAATAATTTTCAACCAGTTCCACTCCATGTCAATCAACTGGTGACAAATTATAAAAACACTTTACTTTCTTTCCCGGGTCTTTTTCAAAATATTATGTACATAATTTTTTTGACGAACAATTTTTTTTAATTGAAAAGTTCACAATAAAATTGTTCATTGCTTTTAGTACCAAACTTTACCCAAACTTTTGAGTATGGCTTGTAAAATTAAAAATTCTTTTTTGGAACACAATTTTTATTAAATAGGGGAGAGGCGGGTAAAAATATTCACTAATTCACCAGTCGGGGCTCCATTGAATCGGTCCCGACTAGTGAATTAGTGGATATTTTTACCTGCCTCTTCCCTACATCCCAAAATTTTTAGTCTCAATGTTAAATTATATTTTGAATTCAAAAACTTCCTTCACTCAGAGGCGTCACATAAATAATTAAAAATTTTAACTATTCCACAATTAACTATAATGGCCAATTTTCCACTTGCTCTTTTGACCATTTTCCTCTGTCTCTTCATTTCATTTGTGGAGGGACTCATAAATTTTTCAAAGGGTGGGAATTTCAAATTGGATTTGAATTTATTGGTGGTGGACAATGGGGAGTGTTTCGTAATGTTTACAGATATGCCAATACAAAATGTCAATGGGTCAAGGTCAAGCATTGATTACTACTTGCCCATTACAATCCCCCAGGGCATCATCTCGAGCCAAGCAACCAAAGGAATGTGGAATGTTAAATATTTGAGTGTTTTATTTGATGTCAAGTGGGTCAATTGTTACGTCAACATGGTCATTCTCCCACCCACCCCCTTCAATTATACAACAGAAATGTTAGACAGTACACTCAGAGCTCAAAAATATGTGACCAGTAAGTACAAACACTCAACCAACTCACTTCCAAGTAAGGTGGGCGCCAAATTCAATTTTTTGATTGGCCAGAAAAAACATTTTGATGCACAAATAATTCTCGATACCATTGAAAGCAATTCTTTCACTTGGATGCCAATGTTTTTCATTGTTTTTGATCACCCGTGGCCAAGAAATGGGGTCATGACCTTGAAGAAGGAGATGGTAGTCACTGAGGGCTGGTACACTTGTCCCAATTGTTTCTCTGATAAATTTATGGTTCCATTTAATTGTACGAGTAACAACCATCGATCATGGTACAAATATATGATGACCACGTACAAAAGGTCGACGAACCAAGGTCACAGTGTTGTCATTCAAAACCAATGCTTGGTTACAGAATCTTCGAGACGTTGTTCTAAAGGTCAGTCAAGTTTTTGGATTGGTAAATGGACGGAACCATTTCAAAGAGAGATGCCAATGAGAATGAAAAACGCCATCTTCAATGTCTTGACCTCGCCCCTTAACATAACCATGAAGCCAATTTTTTCGTCGTATTGGTTACGTCGTTCAAGATGGCTCCTACCTTGCGTTGAAACTTTTGATAAAACACCTCTAGAAGTTACTGGGAAACTATTTTTGACGGGGAAGTCGACATTTAAATTTATAACCAGCGATCGAGTAGAAAAGGTCAAGAATTTTTTAGAAATTTATGCCACACCCTTCCAACCAACCACGTGGCTCGCCCTCTTCATTTCTGCCATCTTGATTGCCTTTTTTCTCACCGCCCTAAAATTATCTATTGAGAAAGAAACTCTGCGGTGGGGGACCCTCTGCAGAGTATTCATGGAGAGTCTGCTCTGGGTGTCCGGAATTTTAGTGAATCAAGCGGAAGAGGTCAAGGAGCCAAGGACGCGAACAAAATCTTGGAGTGGTTGGAAGTTTGTTTTAGGGGCGTGGCTGTTGATGGGGATAATATTGACGAATGGCTACACGGGAATCATAAAATCGGACTACACCCTCCCGTACCCCTTCCACACCCCCTGGGAGTACAGCAGAGAATTTGTGAGGGATGGCTGGTTTGAGATTTATACACTGACCAAAGATGGACGCTGTGAGGATGAGAGGAAGAAGAATTTGTTTATATCAACAATATCCTCGTTTCGTTTCCTGCAAATAGAAGTTCGTCGTTTTGCAATTTGGGATTTTGAATTTATGTTGGAGTGTCCCGCTTCTCTCGATGACACTCACGAAAATTGTTGGGGACTTTGTCCTGTTGAAAAAAGAGTACAATTTGAGGATTCTGGCTGTGAGGGCATTCAACCCTGCAGAGATTTTGTAAAAATGGCTAAAGTGTTGAATAATTCTTGACGGACATGTAGCCCGGAATTGCCCCTCCTCATTCAAACGGAGCTGAGTCAACCCAAAAGGGTCTTCATCACTCCAGCCAAAGACTTTGAATTCCATTGGAGTTTCTTCAAAAAAGAAATGGCGATGAATTCGTCTCTCAAGTTCTTTCATAACCGAAAAATTCTCCACGATGATTCCTTCGTTCAATATCAATACTTGGTCATTAAACCAGGGCTGGATCCACATCAACCAAATTTGATGGAAAATAGAATGGAGATTTTGATGAGCTCTGGAATTCTTTGGTTTTGGGAGAAATGGGATGAAATCCGATTTCCGGAGGAATGGAAGAACGGAACCGGAATTGTTGAGGGGGAGGAGGATGAGGGGGTGGAAGAGTTCAAAAGTTTGAGCTTCACAGATTCGGATGTCCATTTGGTTTTTGTTGTCTGGCTTCTCTGCTTGGGAGTCACCCTGTCCCAATTTCTTGTCTTTGACCTCTTACGTAGTCACTATGACCATATTTGTGGGTGATCTCGTTGGGCCATAAAGCGTCTCGCTGTTTCGGAAAGCCTGTTTTTCTTGAGGTGTCTAGGTCTAGTTGAATCTTAAAAGGATAAATTGTTTCAAAATAATTGAATGTATGTCCATTCTTGTTTTCACGTTCAAGTCATTTTATTTGTATTTTGTATAGAATTTAATTTAAAAGTGAAATTATTCTAGCCTCTATGAATCCGTCGCCTGTATTACTCAGGAGTGTCAAATAAAGTTCTTGGCAGTGTATCCTTGAACAGTCCTTGGGTAACACAGAATTAAATAAATCTACCAGCGAATTTTTCGTCTCTAATGTTTTTAATGTCATTAAAGTAAGGTTTTAATGTTTACATGGCATGAATATGAATTGTGTGAGTTTTGCAGAATTAATTTGTATGAAATTAATATGCTAATTATTTTATCAAAAATTTCTCTATTTTCATTAAGCCTCGTAAAATTTTGTGGTGACACATTTGAGTTGTACAAAGTGTCTACTTGTCTCGATGATCTCGAGTATTTGGATGATATTTTTTGAAAGCAACCATGAAATTTGAGTGGTTGCCTTCACAAAAATTATTGACCGATTGACAATTTTCTTCTCTTTGAAGTTTTAAGTTGGCCACGTTTCAAACTAAAAAAGAACTATTGATTTGAATTTTTTGTGCAAGTTATTTTGGAATAAAATTGAGCCCTTTGTCATTCAATTGGGGAGAAATATTTGTCAAAAACACAATTTGTGTTCTTTTCACTTTCTTTTTCATTTGATTGACAAACTTCTTGAAGAATGTCACTTTTTGACAATTATGTTGTACGTACCCCATAAAAAATAATTATTTTACGGGATTGATTGACACTGAAATTATTTTCCGTTATTTGTGTTTTCATATTTTAAAACCTTTCCAATTTTAAGTTCTTTTTCGTTTCAATGTAAAGCACAATAAATTAACATCCCTTAAAATTTAATTATTTATCACGTTATTCAATTTAATTGTTACAAAATGTTGAAACTCTGACGTGCCAAAACATTTTTGTTTGAAAATTTGTATAATTAACAAAATGGCAATCCGTATCCTGCATTTTCTCTTTATTCTTCGCTGCATCCTCAAATTTTCAGCAGAGGGACTCATTAATTTTTCAGATGGCGGACAATTTAAACTGGATTTGAATTGGTTGGTAGGGGATATTGGGGACTGTTTTGTGCTGTTTACAGACTTGGAGGAAGATGTCAATGGGTCAATATCAAGGATAGACTACTACTCCACCATTACAATCCCCCTGGGCATAATCTCGGGAGAGCCTTTAAAAATGTGGCAGATTGAACATTTGAGTGTTTTATTTGATGTCAAGTGGGTCACGTGTTACCTCAACATGATCATCCTCCCTAATCCGATATCCTTGAATTTTGCATTAGTTAGGTTAATTAATTATGCCCACTACTCAAAATACGTCACGAGTGAGTACAAAAACTCAATAAAATCATCAGTAGGTCGTACGGGTTCCAGGTCAAATTTTCTGATTGGTCAAAAGAAAGATTTTAATCCAAATGTCACTCAATTATCTCGAGCGGTCCTCCTGGGTATCTCCCATGTTCTTCATCCTTTTTGATGACCCCAATAATTTTCAAGTACCCATCAACTCCTTGCAGTCAGCGCATGAGGTCAGGAGCTTCACGACAATCACGACAAAGCTGTTTGTTACTGAAGGATGGTACACTTGCCCCGATTGTTTTCTTGAAAAAATTATGATCCAATTTGATTGTAGTGTAGACTGCCGAAGGTCATGCTACAAAGAAATGATGACCCTGTACAAATGGTCTGTCAACCAGGACCACTCTCTTGCCATTAAATAGGAATGCCTGGATGGAGACGAGACGACAGATTGTCCGGATTTTGAGTCAACTCTTTGGGTTGGTAAATGGACGGAACCATTTCAAAGGGAGAAGCCAATGAGAACAAGAAACGCCATCTTGAATATTTTAATTTCACCCTTTAACTGGACCTTCAGTACACGTCCCAGTCGAGGAAGACGGTTACTCTCATTTGTTCAGATTCTTGAAAAGAAGCCTGCCGTCATTTATGGTCAACTGTTTTTGACAGAGAAGTTGGAATTTAAGTTTATAACGAGCGATGGAGTTGAAAGGGTCAAAAACTTCCTGGAAATTTATGCCACGCCCTTTCAACCCACCACATGGCTTGCTCTCTTCATGTCCGCCATCTTCACTGCCCTCCTTCTCACAGCATTAAAAGTTTTTACTGTCAAAAAGACACCGCAATGGCAATGGGGGACGCATTGCAGAATTTTGGTGGAGAATCTTCTCTGGTCGTTGGGGATTTTAGTGGAACAAGCGGAAGAGATCAAAAAATCGAAAAAGTATGGTGCAGGACGGAAGTGGCTGTTGGGATTTTGGCTCCTCATGGCAATCATTTTGAAGAATGGCTACACTGGGACATTAAAATCGGACTACACCCTTCCCTACCCCTTCCACACCCCCTGACAATTCTCTAAAGATTTTGTGAGGGATGGCTCATTTGAGATTTACATGCCAAGCAAAGATGGGCGCTGTGCAGATGACATGAACAAAAGTTTCTCCAGAGAGTTGACATGGGATTATGATTTTCTGAACATTCGAACGCACGCTGTCAAGTATTTTGAATTTATTTTGTTAAATGGCAGTTCGATTGGAAACTATCAATCGAATTGTTCAATGCATTGTCCAGTAAACCAAGACGTTGAGTTTGAGAACTGTGAGGGCATTCAACCCTGCAGAGAATTTGGTCGAATTGCCACCATTTTGAATAATTCATGAAGAACATGTATCTCTCAGTTGCCGCAACTCGTTCGGAATGACCTCAGCCAATCCAAAAGGGTCCTCATTACTCCAACCAAAGACTTTGAATTTTATTGGAATTTCTTCAAGAGAGAAATGCGATTGAATCCATCTCTCAAGTTCTTTCACAACCGAAAAAATCTCCACGATGACTCTTTCATCAGGTGCCAATATTTGGCCATTGAAAAAGGCTTAGATCCGCATCACCCAAATTTAATGGGAGAGAGAATGGACATTTTGATGAGCTTCGGAATTTATCGGTTCTGGGAGAAATGGGATGGAATCCGATTTCCGGAGGAATGGAAAAACGGAACCGGAAATACTTTGGAGGTGGAGGATGAGGAGGTGGACGAATTCAAAGTTTTATCCTTCAACGATTCGGATGTCTATTTGGTTTTTGTAATTTGGCTTCTTTGTTTGGGGGTCACCTTGACCCATTTTCTTGTCTGTGACCTTATACACCCAGACACATGAAATTAGCCCATATTGTTTTTTTCTTTTTTCTCCTATTCGTATTTACATAATGAATGATGACCCATGCCCCGACCTGACACATGTCATACTGCATATATCCAGTTAAAAATATTTTCAGTTGTGAAACCTTTGGTTTTGTTGTCACTAGGTCGCTAGTTGAGTTTACAAATGTCATGTGTCTAAAATTAATGAGAACAATTGTGCAACTACAATAGAAATCCAAAACAATTTTTCATCTTCCCTCGCTTTTTGCCTCCCTCCCCCTCAATGACCCACTTGAATGGGGGGCATTAAAATTGTCTGTCATCACAATAAAAATTGACTAACATTATTTGTTAAAATTGTGGGCTCATGGATTGTTTCCTTAATTTCTTTGTGGTTATTTTTGTCATTGTCATGTACACATGACCATCGATTTATCAAGAATACCAGCAATCAAAATAATTTTGATTTTTTTGAACAATTATTGTTGTCTTTCCTAGTTCCAAATTAAAGGTATAACCACAGAGCAATTATATAAACCTAAATACCAATTGGATGTATATGTGGAGGAACTGTAATTAAATTAATGGTAAAAATAATTACTTTGATTGTCATTAAATTACCTTCAATAAAATGACCAAAACAGTAAAATGATGGTTTGATTTGAGTCGAGTCCCGGAAAAGGAAGATTGTAATTTAATGTTCGCATTATTATTTTGTTTACTCTCTTTATGTACAACCCATTTAAAATGTAAGCCCATGCAGGGGAGCTCAGAATTAATAACTTCGGAAATTTGTCCCCAGTTCCCCGTTTCAATTTGTCCAATGTCTCACAGAAACATTTTTCACATCATTCAATTTCAAGCAAATAATAAAAGCCATGGAGTAATGTGTACGGTTTTATATATTTAACTGTCCTTCTTTTAATCCGGACTTCATTTTGGGTACAATTAAATTACATTTGATAACATTCGGGCATTTACCTACAGCTAGTCATAAAAACTGGGCCAATTGTGTCATAGTGAATTGTCATACTCTTAGGACTGTCCTTAGAGCGTTTTAACGTGGGAAGGCTAAAATTGAGACATGGCTGACATGGACATGAGTTTGCCATTGGAAAATAAATTAAATTTCTTTAGTGATCAATTAATAATTAGTCAAAGTATGGAAATGATTTAACATATTCAAATAGAATTGATTCAAAAAAGTGTTACGTTAAAAACTATAAAGTTTAAAAACTCCCGCTATCATTTGGAGACAAACATGTGTCTGGTGTTTCATTTTTTTAGTTACTTTGTGCATCAATTAGTTTTCATTTTCTAAAATGTTGACCAAGCAAGAAAATGAGTACAATTTTGTCGCTATTTCCCTCCTTGCCCATCATCATTTTTTCCCAGTAGACGTGAACGTGGTTAGTGGGACAATTTCGGCAATATCTGATGGATGGCGCTACTGGCGATGGCGCCTGTATCATTTTTACTTTACTCTCCATACGGCCTACATCACCCTCCGGATGATTCAAGTTTTACTGAACCCCGCCAAATATTTCAATTTAAATCATTTCTCAATTCACCTAATTTGCGCCATTGGATTTCTAGCTGCCATTTTTGTGTCTCGTCGTGTTTTTGTTGTGGATGCCAATTTGAATTGTACAATTTTCAATTCTTTGTTTCACAATGAACAAGAGGGTGAGTTTGAAGAAACACTACAGATTTGTTTTAAACATAATTAAACTAATTTTAATTGTAGGATATACTCCCAATCACCCGCGCTCTCTGTTGGTCTTCTGGAAATATAATTTACAAGAATTGATGGTACGCGCCTTTCCACTTTTGATTGTGACCGTAACAGTTGCTGTGGTGGGAATGTTGAGTTTGGACCCCACAAGACTTCAACTTTTGTATTCGGTCCTTCCTCCATCTTGGCAAAATTGGGCCACATTTTTGAGTCTTTTGAGTCTTGAATTTTATTATGTTGCCCACGTCGCCGCTTGGTTTTATTTCACTTTTCATTGTGAGCTCCTCTTTTTTCTCAAGTGCCACTTGGAGTGTCGCCATCTTCTGGGGATTTTAAAGTAAAAAATTACTAAATTACTAACCACTAATTAAATTTTAACTGTTGCTTGGTATTCCTACAACTAATAAGTCTATTTGTTGGAGATTAATGAATATTTTATGATTAGAGAAATCAAGATGGAGACTTTGCCATTGGAAAATTTTCAGATGGCCATTAAAGAGACGGGGAGGTTGTCCCTGTTGATTCGTCTCTTCAATTATCAACAATCCTTCATCATCTTCTCCATTAAAATTCTCTGCCTCGTGGACTGCATCATTGGTCTCTCATTTTCCATTAGTTTTTTTCATTTAAATTATTTGGCTGGAGTGGTCAACTTATTTATAGGTATTGTGAGCTGCGTGACCTATTGCATTACATATATGCAAGCATTCTCTATTGAGTCAAAGGTCAGTGAGGTCAAGAATCTTATTTTGGAGATTGCTGGGAGACTCGCTCATCGGCCTTATGGTTTGTATGTCAAGAAAATAATAAGGTCGATTCCAAGGGCGGGGATTCGAGTCGGGGATTTTAATTTTATGGAGAGGACCTCCACGTTAATTTTTATTCATTTTTGTGCCCATCAAATCGTCACTGTTCTAATCATGTTGCGTAAAAGATAAGAGAAGCTGTCACAAGAATGTTAGAGAATCAATTTATAATGTACACTAGAATCTTTTTTGTTAGCTTTTGTTTTCATTGAAAACAAATTATGAATTATATTCTTACTGGTAGAGTAAGTTGCATCGCACATTTTGGACATTTAATGTAAAATGTGTCTTTTGCACATTAAAATTAATTGCACAATTAAATTTGTAAAATTCACGGCGGCTAGCCGTCATTTCTCTCGGCGGTGGCGGCGGCCGAGAAAAAAAATTGGTGGGCGGCGGCGGCTAAAATTTTCACAAAATCCCAGCCGGTGGCGCGCCTCGGCGGCTGAGGAGTCTGTTTAAAATCTTTCAGAGATACCAAGCACAGAAAAGTTTGAAGTGTTTTGGGTTGCATGTGCAGGAATTGCAAGATGCATCGAGCAATGTAAATTTTGATGTAGTTAATAATAAAATGACGACATCCAAAATGCATAACAGTGTGAATTTTAGATAAACTTAAGTGCCATTAAATATTTAATGACTTTACAGTCATTCCAACTACCAGTTGCAATATGAATGAATGATTGACAATAAAATGTGCAACAATTAAATTGTTTAATTTAATCAATGTGATTTCAATTAATTGTATTTTAGAGTCCATTGAATGATAAATGATTCACGAGACCAAAGTCTCAATTAATAATTTTGAATGTGTGGTTTTTGTTACAAAACTTTTTAATTACTCCATTCAACACAATTGCCTATTTGTCAATAGGGCTTGTCGTGACGTTTGTTTTTTGTCCAAAGTCACAATTTGTCAATCTGTTTTGTGGGCGGTACTTCAATAAACGTCACGTCAGTTTGTTTTCACTCCTACTTTTTTCCCCTTTCAATTTTTCAAGTTTACTCAATTTCAATAAAACGGAAAAAGCTTTAAAAATGGAAAATTCCAAAATGTTTTTGTACTCTTGAACGAGTGACGGCGATTGTCATTCAAATCATAAATAAGTTTAGCCAAACCATTTTTTTTGACATTTTTTGTACTTTTCTCGAAAACTTTCTTTACACGAAAATTCTCATAAAATTTCAACGACTCACTGGAATGGGGGGATAATTGTGTGTCAACGCAATAAAAATTGACTAAAAATACTAAAATTATTTTGCTAAAATTGTGGGCTCATAATCTATCAATTCAAAAATAGACAAGACTTTTTGGTGTAGGACACAATTAAATTAACACGTTACTCCAGTTAAAATTTAAACTTTCAAATTTTCAAACATTTTTGTCCTACAAAATGGTCACAGACTACTCTTAAAAAATTGTACAATCAACAAAATGACTTTTCCTGTTTTCTCCAAATATTTAATTATCTTCTGCATCTTCCTTTTCTCTGCAGATGGACTCCCTAACTTTTCAGGGAGCGGGAATCTCAAATTGGATTTGAATTCTCTGGTTGTAGGCAGTGGGGACTGCTTTGTTTTGTTTACAGAGGTGGAAGAGAGGGTCAATGACAATAGACTACTCCACGTCTATAAAAATCCCCTTGGGCATGATCTCAGCCCAAGCAACCAAAGGAAGAATCTCGGGAGAGCCTTTAAAAATGTGGCAGATTGAATATTTGAGTGTTTTATTTGATGTCAAGTGGGTCAATTGTTACGTCAACATGGTCATCCTTCCCACTCCACTAACCTTTAATTATGATTTAGCAACGTTAATTAATTATGCCATCGACCCTAAATACGTCACAAGCGAGCACAAACGATCCAATGAACTGTCAACAAGTCAAGCGGGTACCAAATTCAATTTTCTGATCGGCCAAAAGAAATATTTGGATGCAGAAACGATTGCCGACACAATTGAGAGATACTCCATCTACTCGGTTCCAATTTTTATCATTGTTTTTGACCACTCTTGGCCAACAGATGGGGTTATGATCTTGGAGAAAAAAATGATAGTGACTGGAGGCTGGTACATTTCTCCAAACTGCTTTTCTAAAACATTTATCATACCATTTGATTGTACGAAGGACAACCAAAGGTCATGCTACAGAAACATTATGACCTCGTACAAAAGGTCGATAAATCAAGGTCACCGTGTTCTCATTCAAAATGAATGCTTGAACGAAGGGAAACTACACTGCCCAAAAATTGAGTCCACTCTCGGGCTTCGTCAATGGACAGAACCATATCAAAGGGAGAGGCCTATGAAAATAATAAACGCCATCTTCAGGGTTTTGACCTCACCCCTTAACTTCACCTTCAATTCAGATTACAAAGGGGGTACATATGGACGTAAAAAGAAATGGCTACTCTCAATAATCAAAAATATTGATGAAATCTTTGACATCTTTCACATCTCTGGCCCATATACTGGTAAATTGTTTTTAACGGGGAAGTTGACATTTAAATTTATAACCAGTGATGGAGTTGAAAATCTCAAGAATTTTCTTGCAATTTATGCCACGCCCTTCCAACCAACCGCATGGCTTGCCCTCTTCATCTCCGCCATTTTGACTGCCCTCCTTCTCACGGCACTGAAACTTTCAATTGTAGAACAGACACCGAGATGGAGAACCGTCTGGCATGATTTGGTGGGGAATTTTTTATGGTTGTTCGGAATTTTAGTAGAACAGGCACAAGAGGTCAAAAAATGGAAAAAGTTTGGAAGCTTTTTGGAACTCCCAAAAAGCTTGAAATGCATTTTGGGAGTTTGGCTCCTCATGGCCATCATTTTAACGAATGGCTATACGGGAACTATAAAATCAGACTACACCCTGCCTTACCCTTTCCAGACCCCTTGGCAGTACAGCAGAGAATTTGTGAGAGATGGAAGATTTGAGATTTATATGCCAACCCAAGATGGACGCTGTGAGGTGAACCAGATGGCATTTGACACTGTGCATCATAAATTTTTGGGCATGGAACTTCGTTGGTACAGTGTTCATTCACTTGAGTTTCTGCTGGAAAAATTCGGTTTGCTTGCTGAAAATCATAAAAACTGTTGGAGACTTTGTCCTGTTGGGGTAAGGATGCCGTTGGAGGACTCTGGTTGTGACCACTTTCAACCCTGCCGAGATTTTGTAAGGATGGCCAAAGTTCTGAATAATTCATGGCACATCTGTACCATTCAATTGCCACGTCTCATTCTAACGAAGCTCAGCCAACCCAAAAGGGTTCTCATTACTCCAACCAAAGACTTTGAATTCTACTGGCATCTTTTCAAAAAAGAAATGCGATTGAATCCATCTCTCAAGTTCTTTCACAACCGAAAAAATCTCCACGATGACTCTTTCATCAGGTGCCAATATTTGGCCATTGAAAAAGGCTTAGATCCGCATCACCCAAATTTAATGGGAGAGAGAATGGACATTTTGATGAGCTTCGGAATTTATCGGTTCTGGGAGAAATGGGATGGAATCCGATTTCCGGAGGAATGGAAAAACGGAACCGGAAATACTTTGGAGGTGGAGGATGAGGAGGTGGACGAATTCAAAGTTTTATCCTTCAAAGATTCGGATGTTCATTTAGTTTTTGTTATTTGGCTCCTCTGCTTGGGGTTCACCTTGACCCATTTTCTTGTCTTTGACCTCTTACATTTTTATGCCTCTGCTCGTTACATCATTGACCTTCTTGTTGTTGTCATTAGAGATTGGTCCCGAAAATCCCAGGATCCCGACGACCTTTTTTACTCCCGATAATCCCGGGATTGAGAATATCAAATCTCGGGATTTTTCGGGAGTACAAAATATTATTTAGAGCATAAAAAGTCGTTAAAAAGTCTGAGATTAGGCTTTGAATTTCTTAGAAAACCTTTGTCTGACTCAGAGGTCTCAACCCAAAGGACCAAAAGAAATGAACCCTTTAGTTCTCGGTACAGAAACACAAAGATTTGGGGATTATTTTTAATTTAATCTTTCAATTTTAAAAATTGATAAGGCGGTCGTGCTTGCCTCTGTGCTCTGTACCCACATACCGTCATTGCATTACTTTAAATTGTAAAATTATTGACGGTATGCGTCTAATTCATGAATGTATAATTAAATAAATCAGTTATTAATCTAAAAAAAAAATTTCAAAATCCCGGGATTAATCCCGGGATTGGCATCAATCTCGTCTCGACTCCCGACTTTTTTTACAATCCCTAGTTGTCATTAAATGGCCAGTTAAATACACAAAAGCTATTTGTATCACGTTAGCAAAATTTATGGTCCATATCTGTACGTATAAATGTGCAGTTGTCATGTCCATCTGATGGTGGGTCCACGAACTATTAATAACTGTGTGCTGTGTTTCTATAAAAACTATCAAAATATGGTTATAAATTAAAATTTATCTGTGGCGTATTGCCGCGTATTCAATAAATTCTCAATTTTTACGACATGTTCATGTTAGAGTCTAATTTCCGCTCCTCTTTCCCCTCTTTAAAAATTCACCGTCCAATTTTTGTGACTTTGGATTTATCTAATTGTTAATTGGTCTAATTATTTTATAAATGAATGTTTACTCGTCACCATGCCTTGTGGATTTTCATTTTATGAAAGTTGACAGTTTTGAGTTGTTGTTCAAAAAAAAAACTCATACATTTTCCCTTGAGATGAGATTTGTGAGTTTACTGATTTATTTTATTTTGTAAACTCCTAATCAATTAGAAATACGCCTCGTTAAATTACATGCTCACACTTTTAAGTTTTGCAAAGGGAAATTGGTCTTGTGGATTATTTTTAAACTTGTTTATAGACAAACTTAAGCAGTTTGGAGAAGCGTCACTCATGACATTGATCTGACAATTTTTTACTTTTCAATGGGAAGCAAAACAGAATTAATAAAAAAAGGTTTCCTGATTTGAGTGGTGGGCATAAAAATGATTTCAAAATATGTTTTGACACAACAAATTGTCATTCCATTCATGACAAAATTTTGCCATAAACAATTTCCTTTTTTGAAAGTTTCTTTGACATTTTTCTTTACTTTTTCTATTTCAAAAGTCATTTGAAAAGGTGACACGGTGTCACCTTTTCAAACTTATTTTTTTTGTCATTCGAACAAAAACTCACCAAACTTTTTGTTCAAATAATTTGACAATTATTGTCAACTAATATTCATCAAAATAAAAACGTCTTCCTTGATTGGGGACTCAATTAATTTAATACCCGTTAAATTAAAATGTAAACTTTCCTAAAAATGTCAAAATTGATTTTTGTTCTACAAAATTAACAAAGACTGATCTTTCAACTTGACCTTTAAAACAAATTTTAATTAAAAATTGTACAATTAATAAAATGGCCTTTTCTGTTCCCTTCAATTTTTTTGTTTTCCTCTGCTTCCTCCTTTCCCTTTCCTTTGTAGAGGGTCTCCATGATGATTCAGAGGGTGGGAAATTCAAATTGAATGCCATGAAACCGGTAATGGATCCATGAATTATTTTTATTTATTTTGTTTTTGGGATGACTTCGGAGATACTATTTAGTTTAATGCATAGCTAATTATTCTGACAAATTATTATATCTCGACCAGCATCCATAAACGTAGGTAGCTCAATTTAATTTAAATTTTGTTGACTGATTTGACTGTAAAAACATTTAATTTATTATTTTAATTCAAAACAAGAATCACAATCGAAAAATGTGTGACAAAAATATTTTTGGCTTCAACAAAA
>JAQIVZ010002526.1:0-20092 GCA_034700945.1 Arrhopalites spinosus
AAATTACAATTTTGGTGCTCTTAAAAAACATTCTAAGCTTTGACGAGGGGTATGAGGTTTTCGAGCAGAGAGTAGATCAATCACAATTAATATTGTCAATATCATCGACACTCGTGTACACGCACCGTAAGTCTGGCTAAATACTTGAAAACTACACAATATTATATATAAAATGTGAAAACTCTTCATAGTAAAAAAGACAAATCATTATTACTAATTTTTTGAAGTATTAAACAAATTCATATTAAACTATGCACTAAAACGTACTTTGCTCATAAATATCATTATTTGTGAGTGGATCTTGTGAGGTTGGACTGAAAACAACCACTTCACTGTCATCCAGCTTTCGCCCTTTGACATGCCGATCAAGTGTACTCGGAGTTGAGGATGGGCTTCCAACAGACGATGAACCGTCATGATGGTACGATCCTTCTGCTTGTAAGTCATTGGAGCTAGAGCTCAACCAAGTTTTATTCGTACTATTTGCCACGACTACAACCTGTATTCAATCAACCATGAAAATTTTACTATTACCACCGTCATCATGATTCATAGTCTTAATGGTACGCCCTGTTTGTAATTACTACTACACACAGAATATAATATAGAACTAATGAAGCCCACTAGGGAATGAAAGTATTAAGTCTGAAACTGAAAGTAAAACCAAGAGTAAGCATGAAAACAAAATTATAATCTGTCAGACTTTTAACTACTGTAATTATGAAACTTAAAAGCAAGTTTTTTAGAAACCATAAATTCAAAAGTACAAGCTTTAAGATCAATCAATTTCATAATCATTAAGCTATCTAGTTAAATTATCTACAAAATAATCACAATTTGGGAGTATTTTGATGAAGAACTGTACCTGGTCAGAAGGTACAGGTGTGATAGAAACTCTATCATGTGGTTGAGGCTGCATTGAATCTGAGGGACTATTGACAGTAACGACAGTAGGATTTGAATCAGTAACAATTTTAACTTCATCATTATTAACACTAACTAGACTATAGGGTTGATTCGATGAAATAACAGTTACAGAATCGTTCACTATAGAATGTTGAGAATCCACATCCACATTAGTCACCAATCCATCTTCACTATCTAATATGGGTGACTTTGATCGAACAAGTACAGAGGAGGAGTCGGTTAAAACATTATCTTGTGGATAGTCCTCAGACAACGAGACGGATGTCGGTAAAACTGAGGGAACAACTTGTTGACGCTGATTGACTTGATTTGGAGAAGAACGTCCTTCTTTGCTGGCACTTTTATTTGTCGTCACTAAATCTACTGGGGACTGACGGGATATTAAATTATCTAAAATTTGTTTCTCTGATGAGGCCTCACGTAAAGGCACACTAGTCGCTGTACTTATTGCACTTAATTTCACTGTCACAGTTTTATCAGTCTCATCTTCAGTACCAAGGCCATTTTCGATATTATTTCTTGTCGTTGCTTCAATATTATTTGGTGACACACTGGCCACCATTTTTTTGTTTAAACTATCGGCCAAACTTTCAGTATGCCGATGTCGTAATTCTGCATCTTGTTGTTTTTGATTTTTGCCATCACGAATTTCCTTTTTGGATTCTCCTCTAATTTTTTCCTCTCGAAATTCCTTTAAATATGATGGCTCGTCAGATGTTGAGGAAGTGGGACTAATACCAGACTTTTCTCCTCCGGAAGACTCATTGCTGCTTACACTTGGCACACGTGAACTAATCCTGTGGCTTTGTCTATTGTCACTACCATCAAAAACTTCTGATGGAGGCCTTGGAGCAGGTCGTTTCTCTTTAACTTTTTTATCCTTTTCGATGGAAGGAGGGTGTGGAGGATCCAAACTTTGTTTCGAGCGTTTAGCTTGAGTTTCCCCAATGTCAACTTCTGCTTCACGTACATGAGATGATGATGCCGCCGCTGGTGCAGGGAATGATTTTCGATCTAAATGAGCTATAGGAACTGTAAATAAAATACAATAAATGCTTGATTAGTTTTCAAATAAATCATAATTATGAGGGTATTATATCCATTTAAAATAAATGTACCCAAGTGTATACAGTTTTAAATGTCGCTCATATGAAAATCAACATGTTGTACTCACCAGGAATTTCTATCGCAGAATCGGTTTCCGTTGGTGTGGAAGCTTCCAAATTTAACTGAGATGATCTCTGTTCCTAAACATAAATGTTCCTTATTAATCTTTAATCGGCACCATTGGAATGGCAATTACAACATGATAATATCAAGTTGATATAAAATCTTTATGAATCATAAATGTATTGGTAAGAGCATAATCTACAGCTATAAAAAATATCTTATAATTGCATAAATTGTAAACAAATTCTTGTAGAATAAGTGCAACATCAATAGTTGTAGAATTATAACTGAAATCATGGAAATGTTAAGAATAAACACAAAACAAAATGGAGAAAATCGAATCATAATAAGAGTACACATTTGAATATTGTATAAAAACATAAATGAGGCAGTCGGGTAAATCAATATAAATAAAGAAATCTGAATGAAACAAAAAGGAATTTCGTACAAGGAGGATAGTAGTACATGGGAATATTTTGAATCTAAATGTATGACTCACACGAATATTGCTTACCTCAGCATCTTCGTCTACAGTAACCTCTTCGACGACCTCAGCCTTAAACTCCAGGAGCAAATCACGAATGGGTTTTGGATCATTAGTTTTAGCTAAAAATGGATGCTATGAAAAATTCAAACACAAAAAATTGGATTAAAACAAAGAACTTTAGCATATATCTTTGTCGTACTAATACAGTATTAACATTTAGTGAGGATGTATTAGACAACCATTGCTTGATTTTTTAGACTTACGTGTAGTAAATCTTGTGCCGTGGGTCGATGATGAGGGTCTTTGATGAGGCACTTGGCAAGGAACGAATTAAAATCAGGCGACGAGGCGGCAGGCTTTGTTAATTTTGGAGGATCACCACGTTGAATTTTTAACACAACTCTCATCGGACTCAATTCATGATGAGGAGGTTCCATTTCAGCACACTCAATCAACGTTATTCCCAAACTCCATATATCGACCTAAAAGAGAGAACACGGCATAAAAGTTAGTTTATGATAATGTACTTAGTTTGTATACTTGTATGAAATTATTTCATTGAAATATAATGCTTACTTTATAAGAGTATGGGTTATCTTTAAAAGTTTCACACATCACGACCTCGGGTGCCTAAGTCAATAAAATGAAAGGTGACTTTCCATCCCCAGAATAAAATAAAATATAACATGGTTCGGATTCTACATACCATCCAGTAAGGAGTCCCAATGAAAGTATCGTGTTTTTGAAGTGTATACTTATTCTTTGCAGAAACACCAAAATCCGCTAAACATTTAGACAGATAGTTCATTAAAATCATAATAATAATAAACAACACTCGAGTAATATAATCAATCCCCCATGTGAATCATGATGTATCAAACATGATGAAATAATGTTTTGACACTGACCTAGCTTAACACCACCATCAGTAGTGACAAGTACGTTGCCCGCTTTCAGATCTCGATGAATAACCTTATTGTCATGAAGGTAACTGAGTGCGAGTAGTAATTTGGCAGCGACATGAGCAATTTGAGGCTCCGATAACGGATGTTCGAGCTCAATCACTATTAATTCAAGAGATTACAAGATGATGAACATAATATTCCATTAGTAAATAAGAATAGTCTATTTGTAAACAATAAAAGTACTTACTGATCGTGTCCAAGGCCCCACCATCACAGTATTCCAACAAAAGCTGTCAAGATGAATGAAATTAAAATTTTTCCTGTTGCCCAACATTGTAACAGTAATGAAAAATATCTTTTGGTTCTCTTACCCAGAGTTTACTGTCATTACAAAAAGCATCAAATAATGCAACAACATTAGGATGTGAACATTCAGAGAGAATGTCAATTTCAACACGAAAATCATCCAAATCTTCATCTCCTTCAAGACGACACATTTTTGCTGCAGCATCAATTCCACTCTCCTTATGCCGGGCCTATAAAAATGAATTCAAGTAAAATAACAACACATTTTTTTATTTGGAACAATATTTGACATTGTTGATAAAATCATCACATATGCACTTTTTTTTGAACTCACTTTGTACACTTTTCCAAAGGCTCCATCGCCAAGTTCACCTACAAAATCCCAACTGCCATTTGGGTCAACGTCCATTCGAAGGCACATGGGTAATTTCCGAAATCGGCTCCCTTGCCCATTTCCTCCTTCTCCCCGAATCCCGCCACCGAATACTAATTTTTTGAAACCACTAAAGAATGACATGATGATTTTTGTAATTTTCCTAACTGTCTTTCGTGACAATTAGACACACAAAAGTCCAACACAACATATTGTGTAAATAATTATAGGTGTGGTAAGACTCCAAGTTGAGACTTGATGGTCCATAATCACTCTTCTTTATTATGCAGAATAAATATATAAATAGCCCGTTTGGTAAAGACGTAGGATTATTGCAGAAAACCTATAATTCCCACTTGTACATGAATACACACACTTAATCACTGAGGTCCCTATAAAGATTTTCCTCAAACACTCTGCTATCTGTTGCTTTGAAATATAACCCATTTCAACCAATTCCTTTCCCACCGTCTGTCCGTCTGTCTCCCAAAATCTTTCTAAATTCAGTCTTTTTCTCAAAAAGTCACCTTTGCTCAAGTCAATCCATCATCACGAGATTGAAATATGTCTTGGGATGGGAAAAAACCCGGTAATGATAACCCATGACCCACACAGTGCCCGTTCACTGCGCGGGTGGGTTTCTATTTATTTTCTGAAATCAATGTTTAAAAATATATTTTGTTTACATTTGGAATTTTGTGCTATTTTAAAAATTAAAATTGATCATTTGCGTCACATTTTGTAAAAAAAATTCCAGGCTTTTTATACAAGCTCATTTTGGTATATTTAAAAGCCCAGAATATATCACAATACCCCTCATCATTGTCATTTAATTGAAGTTACATTTTACTCAATAAATATGCAAAAAGAATTGCATTTAATTTTAAAGACCAGAGGAGTAAATAACGCACAGACAGACAATGAATAAAGTCATAACAAGATTGACGCCCTGATGCATAATATAACATTAGAAGGATTCTACCATTAGCGAATTTGACTTACCACTCCCTTCCCCCGCTGTTGAAAAGCTTTTGCAGTTAAAGCTGTTGCAAGACATGAATTAATAAAACTTTCGTACTTTAAATGGCGAAGAGAGTGCGTCCCAAGTTTACTTCATTTTTTCAATTTCATTTTCATTTTTATTCCTACTTTTTTGAGAAGAAAAGAGTAAATGTTGGGCATTTAATATTGACACAAGATATGTAATCAAGTCCATGTTGTCACCGTTCACTGAACACATGAGTCAGATTCCCATGTACACTGCAAAATGAATTTCGCACTATTTTTTTTATTGTTCTGAGCTTCGCATTAAAGCTCGTTGTAATCTTTTGATTATGATTAAAATTCAAAACTCATTTACTGATATTTACTCTACCTGTTTACACAATGATATCAGGAAAATAAACTACAACAAATGTCGAATCTTAACCACTATATATGACTAACATTTCAGTTTAAATATGAGTATTTTTATGTGCTACTGCATGACTTATGACCCTTGCCTTCCCTTAAAAATTAGTACAGAATCAAGCCGTCTACTACTATTTAGAATAAAACATTCTACGTTAACATCGTACACAAAAATTCCTTGAATATTTCATTAAAAAGCCCTGTTGCTCTTCTGTAGTCTGGAAAATGTCCAAAATTAACAACGAATATGATAAATAAACTAGACAATATTTTCAATACTGAATCAAAATTGATTGAGATGTTGCGTCTCGTTTTATTTTTAGTCAAAATACACCCAATTCCTTCATTCTGATAAAAGAGAGAGGGAGAGAATATTTTTTATTAGTTTTAACTCTTGAAAGTACACTTAAAAAATGTCACAATCCTACACATGCATCAGAATCCAAGTCCATACTCATTCATTATAGATAACAGAACCGGACGTCAGCACTAGTTTTTTAAACCACATAAAGATTATGTACATACAGAGGGGGCCGGGAAATGCTTCGTATTGAGACTCAAAGCAAACGTCTTGAATAAATATATTACATAAGTTGAGCCATGTACATATCATCAATATCCAATATCAACAACTTTATAGACAAGAGTAGAACAAACCAGGATGTGCTAACAAAGTTTGATAAACTCTCCCCTTCTTCAAACTCGGGAGGAGGGGGCTCTTCGCGTTGCCAACTAGAACACAAATTTGCAGCTAATAACCCAGACACACTATATATAATTGTATATCTAATAAAAACAATCATAAATATATATGAATTCTACATGTACGGGGTCATGCAAAAGTCATATGGAGAGTGCACTGAAATGTACTTTCCTCACACTTATTCACCAACTAGGCAAAAAATTACTAGTTTTTAGTTTGTCAAAAAAAGACTGTCTGTGAATTTTGTCATTCACTGGCCTCCCATAATCTAAATGTGTATCAAAAATTAAAGTCTTTTGATTCGAAAAAACCCTTTCTCCTGTTTTCATTCTGTATGTACAGTGCACAAGTAGTAACATGGAAGAAATATTTGATCAAGGACACGCATAAACAAGAGCCCCTATAAAAAGGATGAGTCAAGGGGAGCACCGAGTCAAAGACGACTATGGATCATTATATTTTACATATGAGTCATATCTTTGTTTCAAACGCATTATCTCATTCTTAAATATACACACGGTTTAAAAGTGTGTGAGTCTTTATGATTTCTCTGACAAATCAAAGTTTTGAGAAATGTACCTACAGTCGACACTGTACAAGATAACTGATGACGAACCCATGTGCTCTTGACACTAGAGGAAATTATCACATGGTCATTACAATTTACAATTTTTTTGAGTTTACAGCTTATTCCATTATAAATTTAGTCAACCATTTCACTGCGGTATTTTTCATGCGGTTCAATCCTAACCTCTAACTTCCTCCTTGTTCAAAGTTAAAACATGAAACAAGTAATCCATTACATAAAAACTACTTTTTTGTCAAGAAAAAGCACAGTCAGCAACACAATGTTTTGGTAGCTTCTCCTTCCTCAATTTCAATTCATGCACTTGATTAAATTGTACAAAAACTTTAAGTCCATGATTGAATAGACTGTACGAAATAATTACATAATTATGGAATGTAGTGCAATACCTTTTGAAGAGTAATGTCATTTGCAGGTAGAAAATAAATGTGGTAAACAAATCAACAACAAGAACCTCCCATATATTTATATTTTACAATTTACAAAACAGACTGTAGATATGCCCTTGTCTATAGCAAACGCACAGTACATACGTACATAGTACACACACAGATGCAACAAACTCGCACACACAAGAAATGCGAACAATGAACTAGGAATATTTTACAAATAATTTTTTGTGGAACAAGAGTCAACTAGTTTTAAGTAACTAAAGTTTTTAAACTCTAATACATACTTATAGGTAGGTATAGCCACTCAGAAACTGTTCAACTCTTTTTCTTTTTGCAATAAAAAGACTTGCACCAGATCATACAAAATTAACTAATGCAATGCACTGAAGTAACTGCAAGAAACTGGACAAAAAATTAGACAAAATAATAGGACACAATTAAGGGAAAGGAATTTTCCAAGTATTGATCATTGAATTATTCATCAATCAACCATGTAAAAATTAAAAAAATAAAATGAATGAGTACTGTTTGATTTTTTTTCAGTTGTCCCTTACTCATTGACTCAACATAATTTGCATGGAATTGTGGATCTATAGTTCTGACAAAATTCCATACCCCCATGAGTACACAGAGTATCACTTTGTAAATGGACGAAAATACACATTAAATAAATACAATCATATACAAGAGAAAAATTACTTGTTAACAAGTAGCAAAGTAATTATTTATGGTGAACAACAAAAATGGCACAATGGTCAATAGAAACACAACAGAGAGAGAGAGAGAGAACTTGCTTTTCATACTTTACAAGAGAGGACAAGAGTAAACTGATGAGTAGGGCACTCAATATTTAAAGGACATCAAATATATTATTATTAATACATTAAATATTTCTTTGACTTGAAGAGAAAAAAAAACTTTAGCGAGCGTATAATTTGCTTACATTTGCATTATTGACACAACAGGGTTTACATAGGCCCAGCCTTCATGTGCATGGAAGGAATCTGCAAAAGTTCACAATTTATTATTGAAGTTGTATACATTAATCTATATATCCCATCTAAAGCCATTTGAAAATTGTGAGTGTTAAAAAGGACTCTAGGGCATGGATTGAAATACATGTCAAATGCATCAATTCCAGCTGTATCATCAATACTAAATGAAATTATACTCTACAAGATTCTCTCTGATTTGAGTGGGTTGATACACTCATCAAGATGAAGATTACTTGTACAGATAAGACTAAAATGAGGCAGGAAAATTGTAGGAGACCGAGAAGGCTGTGCAAATTTTATCATACAAAAGAAAGATTGTTGTTAAATACAACAGCGCTATCACCAACACTAAGGAGTATGCAAATACTTGCTTCATGTACAAAAAAGTTGAGCTGCTGTTGTTTCTTTAAATCGCTGATGGCAGAATGGTGGATTACGGATCATTGTGATTTTTTTATTTTTCTCGCGTGGCATGAAGAGAGAGAGAGAAGATTGTTTCATTCACGTCAGGATAGAAGGGGGAAAAAAAAGAAGAGCCACCGTAATGATGAGTCTTATTTACAGACTAAAAAGTCCAAGAGGTAGCTTCAGGTTATGGGCCAAGCGAGAGGCATTTCTGTGCATGAAGAGTTTAAGACAGAGAAAATGTTTTCACGAGGAAGATGGACACACACATTGTCTTAAGCATCTCCACTAGGCCATTTAGTGTGTCATGAGTGGAGTGCATGTAAATTACAAAGGTAAAGAGAGACAAACACTTCCTCAGAGCCTTGTAGTGTAAAATCTGAGCATCTCTAGAGACCCTCATTGTCGTCCTCCTCAATGACGAGGAGCAACCAACACACAACCTGTAAAAAGCATGGCTTGACTTGATCCGAAAGAAGAATTCACTAGACGAGTTTAATGTCAAGCATACAAATTAGAAATTAAAAGACAATTTTCAGGCACATTGTGCTCACCAAAATTGAGAATGAGGCTGATGGAGTATTCAAAGGTCATCTCAATGTCACAACCTCACATGAGGTCCTAACTTGAATTGTCCATTTACTCCATTAAATTATTAAATTATTTAAATATACGAGGGGAGGGGGAGAACAAAGACAATCTTCTCAGTTTCATTTTCCAAAAATTTGAGACATTAGGAAAATTACATGACTCAATTGAGAGAAGAGGAACCAAAGACGTAAATAAATATTTCAGCGTCCCTATTTTTGTATCTAACGCCTGAAATCTCTTGGACTGACTACCAGTTAATTACATAACTCTGCATGCCACACTTATCACTGCATTTTTCAAAGAAGAACGCACAAAAAAATACATCCTTCTTGTAATTTTATTGCACTCCCCACTTTGTTCAAAATTAATCATTCAAAGAAAATAAACGAGGGTGCATAATAAAGTTGAATCCAATGAACCATGTTGCATTTTTATTTTTTGAATTCCAAAATTTGGAAGCATAAAATCTCGTTGAGAGTACAAATAATAAATATATTTGGCCAACAAAAAACAATCATGGATAATTCTCTTTCATGCTAGTTAACTTTATTACTTATAATAGTACAATACACTACATACAGTACAGCGTAGTTGTAACTAGAATGTATTAGAATATAGATGAGGACTGTGAAATGTTTCCTGTGCAATGGCTTAATTACCTTATCATATGTAACATATTTTTAGGCAACTTTTAATCAACATTTTACTTAACATTTCTCTTCAGGTAGTCAGCAAAAAACATTGAAATATTCTTGGAGACAATTTTGAGTTTGATGAAAAAGTATGAAAAATAATTCAATATTGTTATTTTGCATATTTATTTGAAAACTACTTAAATGCAATGTTTCTTTGTTCTCATGGCATGGGGTCACCTCTGGTGTATAGTGCTATCAGTTTGTCTGTCTATTTTGACTATTATTACCTCGAATTTTACACCTGGCGAATTGTGGTGGAGTGGACATTGGACTATAATTCGAATACTTTGTCTCGCTTTTCATGCTCATAAATACTCTCTCTGTAATGTTTACAGAGTAAAATCCTAATGAACAACATAATAGATAATTCCAGAACTAATTACCTTCTAATGGTCTTTTTTCAAAAAGAGAGATGAGATGCTCTATAAAAAGGATCATAATTTGTAAAAACACAAATGTCAATCTTGTGTGGACATTTATATTAATATTTTTTAGAAACTCTTCACATGGATAAATAATTATGGATTCCACTTTCAAAAGAATCGTTCTGTACTTTTTCATTAGTGTGATTGGGTAAGCTGACTCAAGACATTTTAGTCAAAATTATTTTTAAATTAAATATAAATTTTGCCTTTATTTGCGCTTAGGAGTTGGACCTTCAAGGATGTTCAGGGAAATCAAGAGTCCTCAGTCGTCGTTTCCCCGTTATTCCCAGAAGAAAGTAGTCAAGAGTCTGGTAATTTAGTGACCCAACTTGGTGCAAAATTTATGTGTGCACCTTCTCCTGGTTTAATCTCTGAACTCTTGTTTTCATTTCAGAGAGCGTGAGAACTGGAGTTCCATATGGAACGGTTTATATTTGTACAGTCAATGGAGGAGACAAGGGTCTTTGTACGGGACTTTTTTATTCATTTTTTCTTTATTAATTATTTGATCGTTGCCTTTAGAACTAGACAGGAATAACAAAAAAAATTATTAAAGTTAGATCATTAGGGTATAAAAAAGGTTTACAAAAAATAGACAGTTTTAGTACTAAAAATTATCTTCAAGTCGTCGGTCAACTTTACGTCTTGAGAGACAAATTTGTTTGATATATTAAATTGCAAAATTTAATGAACGAATTCTTCTCTAACTCCTTCTCGACTACTGAAAAATTGGCAAAAATAACTTGTCGAGCTCCTTCACAGCGACATTTCCCAAAATTTGACCTCTAACTTTGTTCTGACACTTAATTTCGTCTTTTTCTTCCGTTATTAGGTTTAGACACATAAGAATATGAGAACTTTATTGTTAATTAAAAGTTTACTTTCACTTTTGAAATTTAAAGGTACGGATACTGGCCCGACGTGTACAAGTCAGGGAGGTCGAGTTGTGGGTTACTGTTTTTACAATAATGCCTACGAAGGAGTTTGCTGCACTGGACTGAGTAAATAAAATCATTTTATTCAAATTTTACTCAATAAAACAACAACATTTTGTCTTTGGAATTTTAAGAACCGAGTGCATCTCTAACCTCAAACCCAACAGAATTGCCCACTATGGAAACTTTACCTACAGTAGGAACATTACCCCCTATGGACTTTATAAGCATTCCACCAATCCCACCAATTCCTGGACAAGAAGAGAAACAATTACCAGTAACTCAAGCTCCTGTCACAGGAGCAAGCCCTCCAGTGACCATCCCAGAAATTCCTCAAGTCACACTGACGACCCCAGCTCTACCAACTATAACCCTGACTACAAATCTACCCACTATTACGATTCCTACAATTAATCCACCCTCCATAACAACACCCGTCATAACCCTGCAACCTTTGCCACAGATCACAAGTCCAAATGTCCCTTCTGTGACGGTTCCATCTGTCACCATCCCCACAGTACCTGAAATTACTAGCCCTAATGTACCCAGTGTGACTCCGCCCACAGTGACCCAGCCGGCCATACCTCAAATAACGAGTCCAAACATCCCTTCTGTTACGGCTCCAACGGTCACTATTCCTACGGTACCCCAAATAACGAGTCCAAATGTCCCTTCTGTGACGGTTCCATCGGTCACTGTCCCCACCGTACCGGAAATTACTAGCCCTAATATACCCAGTGTAGCTCCGCCCACAGTGACCCAGCCGACATTACCCCAAATAACGAGTCCAAATGTCCCTTCTGTGACAGTTCCATCGGTCACTGTCCCCACAGTACCGGAAATTACTAGCCCTAATATACCCAGTGTAACTCCACCCACAGTGACCCAGCCAACATTACCTCAAATAACAAGTCCGAATTTGCCCAGCGTGACGCCACCCTCAGTGACTTTGCCGGCGATACCAGAACTAACTAGTCCGAATATACCGTCAGTGACTGCCCCTACAATCACAATCCAAGTACCTCAAGTCACCAGTCCGAGTGTCACACTGACAGTGAATCCAGTGACACTTCCTAATTTTCCACCAGTAACATTCTCGCCACCACCAAGTCCACCTTCTCCACCTCCCGTGACCTTCCCTAATATGACCTATCCTCCATATCCAACATATCCTACATTTCCTGCTGCTGATTTTCCCACGGCACCTACATTTGGGACTATACAGCCAATAACAACACAAACATATCCCACTTTACCCCCATTGACCCTCCCCACTTTACCCGCATACACTGTTGCAACTTTACCAACAATGACATGGGCAACTTTACCGCCGACACCCAGTGGTAGGACACTTGCTCAACAATTACAAATATTAAAGTTGTAAAAATATGTTCTGAATGACATTTGTAAACTTTCTTCTTAGTTTTCAGAACAAATCTTTAACCACAAATTAAACTACAAAATTAAATCTTTGCAGCACCAACACTAGCAACGTTTCCACCATGGACATGGGCTACCTTACCTCCCACACCCAGTGGTACGATATAAATTGAAATTATTTGTTGTCCTATTTTGGCATTTTAGAAAATGTATAATTAAATTTTAATTGTGCAGCACCTACATTAGCCACGTTACCACCTTGGACATGGGCAACCTTCCCACCAACACCAAGTGGTACGATGAAACACACTATTATTAATACAATAAAATTTACTATTTGTCCAATTTTAGAAATTTTATGGTACAATTCAAAATTTTGTAGCACCTACACTGGCGACATTTCCTCCATGGACATGGGCTACGCTACCCCCAGCACCCACGTTAGCTTCCTTACCCCCAACACCCAGTGGTACATCAATATCAAAAGGCAATTTATTTTCTGTTCTAAAATTCAATCTTTTGTAGCACCCACATTAGCAACGTTACCTCCTTGGACATGGGCTACCTTACCACCAGCTCCTAGTCTTGCAACATGGACTTGGGCGACGTTACCTTCTCAGACGTTGCCGGCATTTCCTGGACAAGTGGCAACTTCAGAACCAGAGCATGATGTCCCACAATATGGTTGTCCACCATCAAATTTTACATGTAACCAACTCACGGACAGCATCTCCTCAACCTTTTCAAATCCAAGTTATCCCAGTCTAGATACTGAGCCATCCGTATGTGAATATGATATCCTTCTTCAACCAGGCTATTGTGCTCTCAGGTACATGAGAATCCCATTGTTTTTTTAAGAAATTGTAATTCCTTCTGTACTTTGACAGGATTTTATTTGAGGAGGCCATCTTGGCTGGTAAAAATGTGGATAGTTGTACGACTGACTCTGTTCAAGTCATCAACACTGTTGACAGCCCCACGGCTCCTCTTTGTGGTCTACTTCAAGGATACCAATGTAATGTCCTTTTTCCTTGGATTCTTGAAATGTACTTTTATTTTGTTTAAATTAAAATTTGTGACTTTTTTTATTTATAAAAAGACACTGTCAGGGGAAAGCTTGATCAGCCTATCAAAATTCTTGTGACTGCTCAAAGCTCTCAACATTTGTGGAGTATCCAAGCCAGTCAAATTAAATGTTCTAAAATTCTGCCTTTACGAGGTACAATTGGTATATTATATTCATTTTGCTGACTATGTCAAAATATCATTTCATGTTTGAATAGATCCCAAAAACTGTGGAATTAAAAATCCGAAGTCAAGAATTCCAGCCAGTCTGAGCACACCCACTTTTGTGTCCGCCTCAAAGTTACTCACATTAAAAAAGAGATCTTTCGAGAGTATTTATCGGCATCCAACAAGTAAAATTTTGACATTAAAAATTTAATTACTGACAAAAATAAGATTGATTTTTTAATAAAAAATGTAAATATAAAAAAATTTTATACAGATATTGACAAACTTCTACAAAGACAAGCCCTTGCAAAGAATCAAATTAAAATTATTCGGGGAAATGAAACTGGAATCAATGAGTGGCCCTGGCAAGTTCTCTTAACAATCAGGGGAACCCCAATATGCGGTGGCTCATTGATTAATGATGAGTGGGTCAGTTTTTTTTCTTTTTGAAAATCCATGGACAAAAAATTTATGTATTTGTTTAAAATTTACTAGATTCTAACAGCTGCACACTGTGTCAACTTGTAAGATGTAAAATAAATAAATGTCTCGCAAACTTTTTTAAAGCTATGCTTGATAAAATTTTATTTTGATGACAATTTTTAGACCACTTCGAATTCCACTTGTATCAGCAATGACAGTTGACCTGGGAGATCATGATTTGCGAACAGTATCAGAGACAAGGAATCAGATTGTACGTGTGTCCAGGATTGTTCCAAATATTCAGTATGAGCCAATTAAGAATGATCTCGCACTAATTAAATTGGCTACCAAAGTACGAACAGATGGTCGTACCATCAGACCCGTTTGTCTCCCTCATAGTTCAGGTATATTCTTAAATTTTTGAACAGTTTGGATGAATAATAATTTTCAAAATTCTTTCCCTCTGCAGACGACTCTTATGTCGGAGACGATGCTACTACTACTGGATGGGGGAAAACTGAGAATGCCGTCATATCCCCAGTGCTCCGAGAAGCAAGGGTCAAGGTCATTGACAATGAACAATGTCGCGCAAGGTGGGCAACATTGGGTCAAGGAGGAGCGGATTTGATTGGTCCAGGGATGGTTTGCATTGATGGGGGTGATGCGGGTCCTTGCAATGTAAGTTTTCAGAATAAACTTGCAAAATTCCATTCAATTTTAATATTCGGTCTCTTTAGGGTGATAGTGGGGGGCCTTTGGTGGTTCAAGAGGGACAGACTTTTCGCCTGATTGGGCTCACAAGTTTTGGATTATTGAGAGGATGTGCTATGCCAGGAGTTCCTTCCGTTTACACAAGAATCTCTTCTTACCTGGACTGGATAGCTTTGAACACTGCTGCTCCTTGATCTGAATCTCCATGAATAAAAATGAGTCAAACCGTAGATTTAATCAGAACCCTTTTGATTTATCCCATGGAACATTCCTTTGATAATAAACAATTTAAAAACTGTCAAAATGCCGAAATTTATTTAGTCTGAAAGTTGCATTTCGATTCATCAGTAAACCCTGACGCTGAAAAAGGTCATTCTTAGAATTCCATGGTGGGTCTGTATGCTGCATTGGAGAGCCAACTACAAGCCTATAAAATGTTACAAATTGGACATACAGATCATTTTTTGAACATGGTTAGTTGGACTATTGCCAATGTAAGTCATATACCTTTAAATAGTATTATTATTCGTTTAGGCCTTGCCTATATGAGGTACTAGTTACATACTTTTTGTGATACATGTAAGAATGTTACCCTGAATATATCGGAGTGATAATGTGTATTATTGTATAGCTACGACTTACGAGGTATTTTAGGAAGATTTCATCGCCCACAAAAAACCGTCAAGACAGAGAATAAAGCAAAGAAAAATGAAAACAATACTTTTCTTTCTAACAATTGCAGCAGCCCTTATACCACTGGCTCCGTACGTCACATTTATTCACAAGAAACATTATAAGAGGTTTTTTGGGTATAATGTATACTTATTAATTTATTATTAAATTATTAACTTAAAAAACAAGTCATTATTAAATTCAAATTAACCGTAGCGGACGGGGTTCAGTCACATTCTTTTGAATAGAAGAATTCTTTCTCACTTGAATTTTGCATGGAAAAATGTCACATTTTCAGCAACACACTTTTGGAATAAATCTCCACCCTCATCTTTTTTTGCCAGACATTACACATGTTAAGCTGTAACAATTGAGAATGTGACTTTTTTGCATAGCATTCTTAATAAATTAATAACACATAGTTATAACGTGTCCAGTAAATGAACAAGAGCAAAAAATAAAAAGTTGAATCATTATAGATTACTGAAATACATAGATATATATTATTATAATGATACACGTATATTCAATGAAAGGATACAAAAAACAATCATTAGTTGTCTACTTGGTAGTAAATTCATTCTTTGTCATTACATCAACATTACATATCATGATAGACATACACACTGAAATCATTCATCTCATAAATAAACATCAACAAAAAGCCAATTCAGGACACTTACCAGCTACCTTTTAACATTTAATTTAACAAGTATCTTATTTAGTTTTCATCTACATGGCCAATTTACTTTGGTAAAATATGTCATTTGTGATAATTTTACACAATAGAATAAATATTAAGTTACATAGGTCGAATAGACATAAATATTGTACTACATAATTCCATTACGAGAGTAGAATAGAATGATTTCCTGTAATGTCTAACTATAACTTTTCCTAATTAGGATAGATTCATGTGAAAGTTGTAGATTGAGGAGAGAGACAGATTTTTTTTTTAATATTACATGGGATCCTAGCTTTCCTTTTGACATTTCCCTGATGATGATTCTTACAGCTAATGGATAGATCATTGGCTCTTCAAAATAATTGTTGCAATATTATTCCCATCATTTTGTAATTCCTTGGGATCCATATTCACATTGACGTGGGTGACCAAAAATTGAGTTCTCGCAATTTTGATGGCCGAGGAACATATATTACGCTCTGCTTTACTGTATTTGTGGTTGGATTAATTTGCACGTCCACTTTCTTCTCATACAAAATGTCCCGAGTTGTGGATGACTCTCCGCTTCGTTCATTGGAATAGCCTGTCTATGGAAAAATTAGTACACAGTTAATACTGTTTTCCATATGCCATATTGATATGCACTATTTACACATCATAAAGTTTCCATTGTATCATTCTATACTATATATATGTACGACAATGTATATTTTAATGTGTTATTTTTGTGTCCTGTACTTACATCAGATTGAGGTGGACGTTGAAACAACCAGCTTACACTTTAGGATTAAACATAAACATTTAAATGATATAAATTATATGTTATATAATGTACAATATATAACATATATTGTACATGTTCACGTTATAGAATAAGATTTAGTACCTGTTAGCATTCGATGATGGTGTGAAAAAAGGATTTCCAGTTCTTCGGCCCATCTAAATTATTAAAAATCAACACAATGAAAAAAGGGCAATGTATATTTAAAATTTTAAAGATTATTTCCATATAATTATTATTAATACAACAAAAAAGCAGCCCATAAAGACGTTCAAAAATAATTTAGCATCAAAGCATGATAAATACTTAATACTTATGTAATGATTTGATATATTTAGTACATATATGTCAAAAGTTTTGACTCAAAACCGTATATATACACGGGGATAATGGTTCACAAAGCATTAATGCTAGATTGTGTACATGACACAAATTCAGAGTAAAATTTGCAAGGCATGCATAATATGTGCCACGATATGAAGTATAGTATTTTTATCCCAGCAAAACTACCAATATACAGATCTGTAAGTAAAGAAAGCGAAAGCACACAAAACATATAAGCCAAAGTATTTTTTCATGTACATAATGTACATTCAAGACACAATATTAAAGGAAAGAAGAAGACAAACAATTGTAAGTACAAGAAGGTACAAAGATTAAATGTAACGCTTGGAAAGTAAAAGGATCACAATATACTATTTTATAATTAATAACTGAATATATAATATGTACCTCTTTAGACCTCGTAGTATCTTCTTGTGTGAATGTACAAAAACTTAAATAATACTTACTATGTACTTCCAACGACTAAATAAAATGATGAGTGTCCGTCTATGATATTATTTTATGAAGAGCTCAACAACTCTGAAATTAAATTCCCTTTTATGCACAAAAACATGTCAATGCTGATGAGATCCGCGGAACTATTATTCCTAAACTATTCTCTCAAGAAAAGAGAAGAAAAGATATTTAGACAGGTACTCGTAAGTCGATAGATATGGTACATGCAAGATGTAGAGGTAAACAAGCATCATCAATAGTGGAAGTTGCATGCTTTAATATCCTGCTTCAATAGAAAATAATCATCATAATAACACAATTTTCAACTTGAATCCCTTAAAAAGCATGGTGGAAAATCACACAGAATTATGGTACAAGATGTATATAAACACTCTAACAAACTGCACATTATTAATTAAACCCCCCCCCTCATTCTTTACTACCATTGCCATGTAACTAGATATACTACTTTTTAGTTTAGCGTCACAACACAAAAGAGCTCCCAAGTCAATGTCATTAATGAACTGGCCACTGCTTTGATGTAGCTGAGTAAACCGTTCATTTGAATTGTTCCAAGTGACCATTACCTGCCAACGCGTCAATTCCATTAAGCAATAGTATTAGCAATACATACAGTGAAATTACTAGTTGATCAAAACATTCTGACGTATAGAGTAAAACAACAAACATTACATATATCTGCAGGCTGTCGATGCAGGTGCATCCACAACTAAATTGGCAACTGACGACACCATTCTCATCAGGAAAATCAACATTAAAATAGAGAGAGTAATTAATTAACAAGTCAAAAAAATTGCAAGAAACTCGAGCATACAATCAATTCTTCTCTAACATTTAAATCTTTTACTTTTATCTTACATTTTTACCATATCTCATCCCAGAGGGATTCCCTCTGAGGAAATCAAATTTTCAGAAAAAATGACCTCAGTAATATTGATCACAACTTGTGATTCACGAGCATAATTCGGTTCCAGGTAAAACAACAAGTTACATAAAATATTTTTCCTTGTACAAAATATCTTGGACATTCTCCCGACATTTGTTGTAAAATTGAAAATTTTGTAATAATAAATATCACATTTCCTTATCCGTTCTATGTACAAGTTCATTACCAAATAATACATAACTACAAGATTTGTCTGGAAGCTAGGTTAAATAACCAAGGGAGTAGAAAACGACTTTTTAATGTGACCATACAGACACTACATAACAGATAGAGCCCACCAAAAGAATACTTTATATGCAAAACAACAATTCCATCCCATAGTTGAACAATAAAAATACATTCTGACATTTATATAAATTAGTGTCGAATGTGTCCTCTCAATACATACAAGCCATGTGGTCACACTTGCTCTGCATGCTTCCATACGCATTTACTATAATATCATAGTAATACATATATTGTGTACGTACATATACAACCCGGAATCAATACTGTAATGTCTTAGCCTATATCATGTTAAACCATTAATGCAGGGATGATATGATTGCATCATTCAAACTTTTAAAAAAGACAAAAACTTCACGTGTGTGTCATGTGTGACACCAGTATCGTAAGGTTATAGTCCACCCAAAAATTCCCTATTTTAAATAGGCTATTTAAAATGTCTTTCATCGTCATCTCTTTCATCTTTAATCATGTCTCTCGTTAACATGCACTACTTTCTGTAACCGAAGTCAGTCGAACGTTTTACACAATAATGCATACTTGCATTAATTTATTTTCTACACAAAAAAATGATGACCGCCTCTTGACACGACAAAGTAACTTTATGTACATTTGTGCACAATACAAAAAATGTCAGCCCACCAATCCTTCAAAGTATTTACATACAATACAGATGTAGCCATCCAAAACATATTTATATTATTTACACATGCATTTCTGGTATTAAATTAGAATACCATGCTACTAATACGGCGAAAAAACTAGAGCAATCCTATCCTCATATTTAATTCCGAGTATTACACCCAAAAAATGCGTCTCAATAAAATTCAGTGTGCACTCTTTGGTTCTGTATCTTGTGACCATTTTATATGTGGACACTTGACAATTGGACACTTTTTTTTTGGCCACACGGTAAATTGGTCACAGGTA
>JAQIVZ010002527.1:0-20087 GCA_034700945.1 Arrhopalites spinosus
TATTATGAAGGATAATAATGTTTCGTGATGAAAATGAAGATTGCAAAAAAGGATGAATTATATGGAGTGTTATGATTTAACGTATTAAAATTATTGCAAAAAAATAACCTTCATGTTTTATAATTTTATAGAGCCAAATATGGAAGATTCCCTTTTTTTAGTACTATTTTACAGTTCATAAAAAAAACTTTTTAATTTGTTTGCTGCACACAACGTCTATATATTTAACCTTGTTCCCTTGATTTTAAATTCTTTTCTTTTTTTACCATCAAATTATTTTCTAGTTTGTGATCTATGAATGTTCATTTTTATTTTGTTTAAATATTTTATCAAAAAAAAAATTCTGTTTTTTTATGTAAGGACCTCCCGTTAAAAGATTAATTCCTGTACTGTCTCAATCTCTTTTGTGTTGAAATTGAGAGAACAAGAGAGTGAAAATTTTTGAGCAAGATGATGTTATTTTTTTACATTTATTTTCTTGAGTTTAATTATCAGTATTACAATCAACCTAAAATTATAATATGGGTTGTATTATTATACATGTAGATTCAGAGATAAAATCAAATTCTCTAGTTTATTTTTTTACATAAAATATTTCAGCACATTATCATCACAAACTATTTTATTTTTTATATGCAAAAAAGTAGAATATATTGTGAGTCTCAGACAAATCTTGGTTAAATATTCAAAGCCAACTTTTGGGACAAAAAATTCAAAAATGATTCCCCATATTTTGACTTTGAATTTTAAATATTAATGAGAAGCATACATTTTTTAGATAGATGCATACAATAGAAGAGGAACTGATGAGAGAGGGGAGAGTACAGATACATAGTTGGACAGGTATAAAGTTCCCATCTGTTCATTCTTGTGGGTTGGGAGTTTATCATTGATATTGGATAGAAATTATATATTTCTTAGTACATTGACACGGATCCAGAAATGTCATTGTGCCTTGTTTTTGTTGAGGAGGCCGGCAGGGAAAAGACTCAAGTCCCTTAGGGACTGATAGGGGACTCCTGGTGGATTGTGGAGGCCTCAATATAATTATTATTACCACGCATCTTGCGCTTCCACTTGAATATTCTTCATTTATTTCCAGCCACTCTCAGTCAGTCCCTTTCGTTGACTGTAAAAGAGTAACATTTTGTGAAACAATAAAAAAACATTGACGTTAACCCTGGGACTGACATGGAGAGGAGATGGTGTGAGGGACTCGTGCGGTGCATGATGATTGAATAATGATGATTAGAATGTTCTCTTCATTTGACGGGATAGCCCAAGAGTATAGAACGAGGAGGATATCTCTATAATTTAATGCATTTGGCGAGTGCACGGATGCATGTGGGGAGAAGAATGGGAGATGCTGAATTTGAAGAGGGAGAGAGAGACTCAGCAAAAAAGGAAACTTTTTTGTGTGCGAGTAGACCCTTCATAGGATGCATTTTGCTATTGCCACCGTGGATAAAAACTTTTTTATTAGGTTTGGAGGAAGGGGGGTTCCCTAATTGCAGAGTAATTTGAAAGGAATAAGGGCATGAGGACAGTCAATATGACAGAATGTTTATGGGTGAACTCTAATGAATAATGATAAATGGCCAAGATTATCCACTTTCATCATCATTATCCCTTCCACCAAAGGGGGGACTTGGTGTAGTCAAAACTAGTCACAATGAATATCTCGTCTCTAAATTATTACACACACATGCCGTTATTTTTTCCATCATAATATGCAAAACCAAGAATAAGAGAGAAAGAGTTAAAAATAAATATAAAAATATTTGCACACTATAAATAATTTCAAAATGATTACTTATTACTTTACAGGATGGACGTAAATTAGGATATGGGTCCATGCAGGGCATCCCAATGATTGCATCCAGCCCCGTGAGACATGAGGTAAACTATTCACAGATAAATTTAATTAGTCCATGCAAATTGTATTGAGTGTAATAAAAAAAATGATAATTTAAATGAAAAAAAACAGGAGAGAGGAATGAATCCAGTTGAAGTGCAATCGTACCAACCTCCATGGAAAGCACTATCAGATTTTGCCCTTCATACGGATCTGGATAGACTTGACCCTTCTGCACCACCATTTCAACAACTTGTCAATCAGGTGAGTTGAATTTTAATATAAAATTCTTTGTCATGATGCATATTCATGTTCACTTTATATGATTGAGATACAGACTGCTCATCTTTTAGTATGTACAGAACAGATAGGTACATATTTTGTATGATATGTCGTACTGGAGAAGGTTTATTTATGACCAAGTCGTGGACTGTTGAACCGCCTTTAATTTATATACACGACATTGTTTTCTCAAGCTAATTATCATAATTATCTTATCATATCATACGACGTGTCTTTCCTCACAACCCTATCACACACACACACAAAGCGCCAACCAGATGGCTTATACAGAGAGAGACTACATACTTTTGTTTCCACAATCTTGGTCTCATCCTGCAGCGGAACATTATTTCCCTGGAAATACAGGGACTAAATAAATAGAGGCGACTTGACGATATGATAATAAACTCTCGCCGCAGTGCTGATTTTGCACCAGAATAAGCGGTGCAACTCTGTTTTTAAATTCCATTATATCTAGTGTAAGCTGAAAAAATGTTGCATTATATCTAGTCTAAATTTGACAGATATACACGTACATATACATATGTATATACGTGTACAAAAAAGACACGTTTACATACCAAAGAAGTGTAAAAAATACGGACCATGGCTATAGAAATGGGTGTATAATTTACATTTTTGACCAGTTCTAAATCAGAGAAAAAGAAAATTCTTTTTTCTCTGGTTCTAAATATTATAATATCCACGGTGAAACAAAAGGACCATTCATTGATGTGGGAGAGAGAGCGACGATTTCTAATAAAAGTTAAACTTCTCTCCCTGCAGTACAAAAGCCATCAAAGAATATTAAAGGTTAGGTCTCTTACTCTATGAAAAGACATTTGTATACAAATTCCTCACGAGGATGTATTTCTCAGAAGGCAAGGGTTTAAACTTTAATTCAAGTCCATGTGGACAAAAATATTTCTGACCTTTCCTGGTATTAATATGCTGCTTGAATTTTTTTCCTTAAACATACTAGAAAAGGGTAGTGATATGGTAAAAATAAGTGATGAAACGCCATATACCCGCATATCCCCACAAAATCAGCACTGTCTCTCTGTGATGGTGACTGACTAGTTAACTTTGGTGACAGTCCTCTCCCCCTCCCCCTCCTCCTTCTCTTCCTCTCTCAATTCTACATATCTTCTCACAGCTCAAATTACCTTCATTTACCTACACAACTATAAAAACTCATGTCCCCACTTCATTCCCTTCCTGTTTCCTCCTCATCAATTCATTATCCTTTTCATTTACCGATAAAACTTATCCCGTCCTCTACTCTCCGCCTTATTATTGTTTTTTTAAACAACGGAAACTATTTCATTTCTTATTTAATAATTTAAGCTACCATCATTATCATTAGTATTTTATGCATGGAATATTTATTGAGAATTTAAATTTATTCAATAATCATCATGACATGACTATTTTCTCACTACAGATATGTACAGTGCCTACAATCAAAAAATTTTAAATTAATTTATCTTGTTGACACGATGAGCATGGGGGGATTCAAAGAGAGGAGGAGTATTTTGTAGGATGAAAATTAAAAAAAGGAACTGGTTTTTTCCGTAATTTTGCACAATACTTGTTGACGTTCTCATGAATGAGAAAGAGAGAGAGAGAGGCCATTTCCATTGTCTGTACAAGTTTTAGGGTTGAGTAAAGAGAGGGGGGAGGGGAGTGAAATCAACTAGAAATTTTAAATTGCATGAGAGACTTTTTCCTAGAATATGTACCCAATATAATAATATATATAATATATATTGTAGCCCAATTATTAGAATCTTTTTATTTCTCCTTTTAGTTAGTAGCCCTCTGGTAGAGGAGATACTGTTGTAAGATTAATAAATGAAAAGGAATTTGTGGTTGATCGTTTAATTACCCCACTAACAGTTTTGTAGGCAAGTGATACTGTGTATTGTCTATATCTTAATTTTCAAGTACTTTATAGACCTACACTGTACGTCTCTCTCTCTCTCTCTTTTGAACTCTTGTAGAAGAAGGAGGAGGAGGAGGGGGGAGAAGAGATAAATAATTTTATGTAACTATTAGAAAAGGAGGATAGTAAGGATAGGAATAAGTGTGTCTTAATTAAAAGCTAAACTGTGGTCCTCAACGTGGGGACATGGGAGTTAAGCAGGGAAGATTGTGTGGTTATCTCTAGAGGTTACATGCATACCTCAGCAACTCATGATACTCTACAGTCCTCACATATGTATATTCCACGGGAGAGGAAGAGAGGAACAGGTTAAGTGATGAGTTTTGACGGTGCCGGTGCCGTGGAAAAACAAAGAGAGGTGGAGAGAAGAATTATGGTGGCTGTCTGGTATTGTGGACATCCTGGCGAGACCAAACACCTTCAAAAAAGTCCCAAATTTTCAAATGCTCCTTCAAGTCCCAATGCCAGCGCCTTTCTCCTTGTCCGTCGTAGTTCGCCCTATTTCAAGTCCTCTATCTTGACTCATCATCCTCTAGTCTGACTCTCCGTGTAACATTCATCACCCAGATACTCCACACAAGAGACAATACAATGTGTGTCCCCCCCTCCTCCTATAACATTTTCATTCACACACAACACTACCAATTCTACATGAGAAACAATAGCCCCATTACACTCTACATCTACAGACAGACTCTATACACATTGACGCATTCTGTCTTTTCTCTATGACACGTAGTCACTTTGCCAATGCGGGCATAAAATGTGGCGCCTGCTTCTCTTCTGCCTCTCTCTTGTAAGATACACAAGCCAAATTGTTCGTAGACCTTTTCGTTTTTCTTGACTACATGCGCTCTGGCCAATTCCAGTTCTCTCTCACCCCTCCCCCTCCTTCCCCTCTTTTTCTAATGATTTGAGAAATTCATTTTATTTTACTTATTATTCATTTTACGTCCAATTATCCAAAAAAACCTCCCTCCCCCCCTCCTTTCTTTAGTCCTTGACAGATTGAAGGGAATGATAATAAAAATAATGAAGCTTTAAATAATTTTGTCTCCATTTCCTTCCTGTACTTGTACTATTTTAAATATATTTTTATATAGTCCACAGACATGTGGGGTACTACTTGTAGTGGAGTGGAGTATTTTAAGAATTTTTTTGTAAAATTGTAGACCTCGTTATAACTTTAGTTATAAGTACAAGTAACATTTCATGGATACTATCTTAGACCTCATTAACACTTCAAAATTAAATATTTTTTTTGCTTCAATAAGTATAATTTTTTTTTGAAAGTTCACATGGTTGATTTAATGAATTTAAATAAAATGGTGAGTATATAAAAAACAAGTCTCATGACTGTAAGACATTGTTGGTTGTATATTTTGTGATAATTTGTGAGACAAGACATGTGGAGCTGGTATTTATTTAGTTAGGGATGGAGAGAGTTGGGAGGTAGGATAATTTATTTAGTATAAATATAATTTTGATACGTGGTATTGCAAGTTGTTTGAGTTTAACGTTTTTTGATATTTCGATGGATGGATAAGATGATGAGGGTGGGAGAGAGAGAAATTTCTTTGGTGGAGAGAGAGAGACGAGAAGAGTCAACAAGAAACAAGAAAAAGTTTTCTTTTTTTTGAGAGGGGTTCAAGTGGGCCCATTTTTCTAGCTCTACAAAAGTCAATATTGTAGATTTGCTATCGAATCAAATAAATATTTCCTGTCCTGTGGTCTCTCTCTCTCTCTCTCTCTCTCTGTTGTCATTCGTGTCCTTTATGGTCTCCTTGTCGGCGTCTCTTTAAAGAAGCAACAAGAATTGGTAGACGACGAAAAGTTGTCGGGTTGCTTTTCTGTCTCTCTTAAACTCTCACTGTTGTGACTTTAACGCTGGGATTCTCATCGACACTGACTCTTCATTGAAAGACATGGAGAGAGAGTCAATTTTAAAGGTAATACCCATTGTATATTTAATGGAGAAGGAGGAGGGGGGGGGTGTATAGAGAAGGATAGGGATGGGTAATATATTCAGTCTTTTAATAAGTTGTAGAGATTCAAAAGAATGGATTTGGCTATGGAGTATAGAACATCTTATCCTTGACCATGCTTATACAATCTGTGTACAAGAGAATCACACTTTCAGTTTCAACTGAGGAATAAATTCAATTTTAACATTTGGAGAAGCTGAGGCAAAGAGAGGGGTGGGGGGAATGGAATGGAAGACAAACTCGTCTTGACGGTTTGACTCCATTCTAATCAATGCAAACGGCCTCATTACAATTTACATGGATACCAATATGTACACCTTTTTCAGTCTTCGTCTCTTGTTCATGTTAATTCTTTGAGGGATTATATGAAATCCTTCAATTCATTGGCGGTAGTTGGAGAAACAAAGGACTTTATATCTATAACTTACCTGTGTATTTCCTTACTTGCTCAAATTGTTACATTTACTACACATATTTTACACTACTCTCAATCCTCATCGTGAGCTCTATTTAACGCCCACTCTATTACCTTTACTTCTTCTTCATCTTGACTATAATTCATCTTCTCATCATTTTTCAAATGATGCAAAAAATTGTGTTCTAATTTATGCTAATGTGTCTATGTGTCAATGGGATTATTCTACGCAAAAAAAATAATTTTTTTTATTGGCAAAATGTCAATGCACATTTGCAAAAATATTTTTTAAACAAAGATGTCTAGTCTTGATAATATTCCCTAGATTTTTTTGTTATAAGGCCACATTGGGATCCTTGACTATTTGTATGGCATAAATATGTAGACAACAAAAAAAAGTTTATTTTTTGATAGACTTTTTGAGATTTTTTTTTTAAAAAAAGTTTTCATAGTCATAAAATTAAATTAGAGACAACATAAACTATACGTAAACTGTTGGTGTTTGTCTAGTGTGCTCACCTAATTTAATTTAATGGTATAGACAAGAGGAAGAAGGGGGAATCAAAAGCTCAGGTAAGGCAGAGACCTTAAAAGCTTTTATAATAATTTTATCTTTGAGAAAATAACTACAGCAAATTAAATTGTAGAAGGGATACAGATATACCAAGTAACCCTTACACAAAGTATACTTTTATTTAATGTTATATCAAGTAAAGGAATAAATATTTTTATGTATATCAATCTCCCCCCTCTATATTTTAACTAAATCTTCTATACTTTGTAAAATCACAGTAAATTCAATTGACGTTATATATTATCAAATGTTTTTTGACTATATCCTCGTCATTTTGTCTATCATAATTGAAGAGAGAGAGAGAGAGAGATACAGAGGAGAAGATGGAGAGAGATAGAGGGAAGATGCAATTAGCACAGTTGTTATTAAAATGTAAACTCCTTCCTTTCATTTTCGTCGTTTCAATTTCAAATGATCTTCTCCAGATTACAGAGCTTGGATTAAAGGCTTTTCCATCATTTATAGATACTACACATAATACGAGTCTTACTTACAAAAGGCTTTCCCATTTTGATAGTGCTCCCTCCCCTCTTTTACAGTCAGCTAATCTAATTTTATGACACATTCTCTGTATCCGGTCTCAAATCATGAACAACGGGAAAAACGAACGAGTGAAAGGCCCCTTTTTCCTAGACGAGCCAAGGATAGTCTTTGTACATTTACACAGATGCCTTGATGTAAAAAGAATATGCAAATTTAAAATAAAAAGTTGTAGTATATTCCAAATGTTGTCTTTACAGGTTAAAGGTTAGCAGATTTTGTTTGATTGTGTGGAGAGGTGTAACAACAAGAAATGTGTGGTGAGGCTATTAGCATAAAGGCGCAAAGTTTACTTGACAAGTTGAAGAGAGTAATAAAATATTTTATACAAAAATGTTGAGCGAGAGTACCAAAACACATTGAGTGTATGCGTGTTTAAAGTATTAAATATTTGTATGCAAAATACGGAATGAGGGTAGGCGGATCCTATAGTTGTCCACATGTTGGGAGGTGGATAATATTTAATAGTACATTCAATTTTCCTCTCTACACTTCTCTTCTATACTTTGTCGAGTATTATGTAAAACAAAGAGGGGAAAAATGATGTGGTTAAAATTGTGTGTTAGCCATTGTCAAGAGAGGTAAAGAAGCTCTTGCGAATTCACATTGTAATAAAATTACGGAAAGACAGAAGCGATTCAGCCACCTGATATCACAGCTTCCTCTTTCTCCCTCCATTTTTATTACTTTTCCATGAATTTCCTCTCTTCTCAACTCAATCCAGGACCACACCAAGCGACCATTTTTTATTATAATAATGATACAGTTTCATTTCTACATTATCTGACACATTTAAATAACTTTTCTCCTATTTTATTCTTCTTTCTTCTCATTTAAATCCAATTTTGGAATTTACGTAAAGTGACTACAGCTAAAAAGGTTTACAAATATTATATGTACATTCATTTTCAATTTATGGAAATTATGGATAAATCCACTTTTTTTGTTTATAAATCTTTCTCTTTTTAAATGAGAGAAAATTCTGAAATGGTCTTTGAACTTTTTTCTTCCTTCTAAAAGGAAGAGTAATTTAGAGAATATTAAAGTTGAAAAGTTTGTCTATTCACAAAATATTTAGGAGAGGAGTGTCAAAAGATGAAAAGAAGAAAGAGAGAAATTAATGTAGTCCATTTAAAACTCTCCACACCTTTCATTTTAGAGCAGGCGTAACTATTGTAAAGTGTGGAGACTGGCAATTACCTCGTAACATGTATTTCTATTATAATAATAGAATTGGGTAATGACATAATGGAGTTGACAAGGAAAAGGATAAAAGTCCCTCTTTATTTTTCATGTCAGTAAAAAAAACTTACTTGTAAAAAAAGTATTTGACAACATGTTCTCAAACTAGAGAGAGAAACTGTGCAATTAATTAAAAAGATGAGACTTTTGTTTAGTAAACTTGAGTGGATTGTTGTTATTTGTATTTTGAGCAATATGTACACACAAAATTATATCACACATCATAGACACAGTAGGGGAAATTGAACAAGACACGAGGACTAAGAGCATGGGCTATGGGCATGGGGTTAATTTAAAAAAGACAGTAGAAATTTATGACCAGAAAAAAAAGTTAAATTAAAGGTGTAAATGGCTTGTCTCAATCCCTTCAAAAAAAATGAAATGCCCTCACTCTCTCTCTCTTGTGTTCAAAGCTTATCTCTCATTGGAATAATGGGAATGATATAAGCCATCTTTATAATAAAATTCAATGTTTATGACCGGAGCTAAGGAGCTGTTGCTACTCGGGGTAGAAATTGATAGTTGGAAAAAGTAGTGTGTACATATGTACATGACATGAGAATAATATAGAATGTGGTCTTGTTTTTCCTCTTCATTTTGTGCTGTGGTGGTGGTAATAATAATAATATGATGTTTGGGTTGGGTCTGCGGTTTTCTCTTTCTGCCGTTCCTTTGGAGCCTCTTGGAAGAAGGAGGAGGTGTGACTTTCAAACCCTCCACTACCCATTTACACACAAATGGAATCTCTCTCTCTCTTTTTATTGTCTCATCAAAACCCTCGCACGCTGCTCACTCCTTTCAGTTTTTGATTGTCAACAAAAACAAAAGGATTACATTCATTTCTTGTATGAAGTCAAGAATAAAATTCATTTATTTTTATCCCTTCAATATTTAATCCCTCACTCTATTCTATTCTTGTTCCTCTTCTACATTCTCAACTCTACAATTATACAAGCATCAATATTATTTTTTATTGGTGTATCTGTAGTGTAGTCATGAGATTGTAAATAAATATCACACAAAAGTCTTTGACTCTCCAGCCGAATTTGTATCTGTATTTTTATATGGAGAATGGAGAAGAAGGGTAAAAAAATATCTGTTAGTCTAAATATGTACACTTTGGTAGAGAGAAAAATGGGATTGGCTGACGTGAGCTTTAGTATCAATTTGAGGATTAAAAAAAACTTGTAAAATATGTTTTTTTTATTTCTCTTAAGTCCTCCAATGGGTTTATTTACCAATCGTTGTTGTTACATGTACAAAAACTTAAATTTATTCTGCTCCAATCTCAAGAATTAACCCACATTTTATGTTATGGGGGAACAACAAAGAGACAATTTGGACATGAGAATATGGCACCCTTAAACTATTTTATTGTAGGACATTACAGAATAAGAAATTACCTGTAATATTCTCTTTATAGAGAGAAAAATAATTTTTATTATTATTGCCGAGAGTCTCATTTTAGACATGAGCTGCTCACTTTGATATAAAAAAGAGAGACTAAGATGGACAGTGAAAGTAAGACTGACTGGAGATTGTAATGAGACGGGAGAGAGGATGACATATCTAGTGTACATCTCACACAAACAAAAATTCTAATCTCATCTCACTCAATCTCATCATCTCCCAAGGTATTCCATGGAGTTGTTATGTGTAGCCTCAAAACCACCAACGAATTTACTGATACACCAACAAGAATCAATGAAATGACAACAAGAGCCAACAACATTAATCGACTTGAGAATCAAGTTTTTAGTAAATAAAGAGATTTACCATATAAATCAAGGAATCTTCATGTACTTACATGGTCCCTCCACAATTTGTGTACGTATCTACAACTACAAACAAAATTATTACAAAGGTGGGAATGGGTTGATCAAGGCAAAAAAAATAGAAAGAAGAGTTGAATGACAAGACCATTTCGTAATAAATATAAAATATCAATTTTATATTGTACAACTACATTCAATAATTTTTTTTATTCTCTACAAGTGTCTCTCTTTATAAGGGAGACCCCACAGCGTATGTGTCATGTGAATGTGGACATGAATGTATTTTTTTCTTAAAAAAAAGAGGAATAGGAGAAGGAAGCCAAGGAGATTTTGAAATCAACCTTGCCGTGTCTATCAAAATGAGTGGCAGACTGAAAGTACAAATGTCAGATATTTTGGAAAGATATCAAGATCCTCTTGTTGGTGGTCCTCCTGTCTTTAACTTTATAGACTTTTAACTGAGGCAACGGGTGGGTTCTCTTTGAGGGCTATAGAGTAGAGAGAGATGAACAGTCCATCCGCTCTTTTATAAATTTACTCGTATCTCCAGTTCCCTTTGAACCAGCTGCCTTCTTTCTCTCTCCCCCCTCTCTTTCCTTTGTTTTTATCCGCCAGTTTTTTTTGGTGGTAACCTTTTTAATTTCTTTGACATTAAAAAATTATTTAACCTCTTGTTCCTTCAATTATTTCCAGTCCGATATATTTTTATTCATTGAAAAATTTAATTTATTTTGATAGCAATACAAACTTTTTTAATTTCATCTCACACTACTCGTAATTTTCTTATTTTTTTGCTTTCATCACAATTCACATTTCATTGAAAATTTGATATATGGAATTTATCTCTCTTTCATGATTCTTTTTATTTATGTTGTTGTAAGTTTGGTTATAGACTTTTGAAGAGAAAAAAAAAGTTGGATTTAAATTATGTAGGTTTATGTTTATTCTGGTTGAGCAATCGGGGTCAACAATTTATTACTTAAGGTACGATAGAGAAATATATTTTATTTATATACAAACACAAAATGACACGCAGATTGATAAGAAAAATTGGAAAATGGGACACGGACATTGAAATGTACAGAAGTTTTGATAAAATGAAGATAAAATGAAGAGAGAATCAATTACATTGTTGGATGAGATTCATGTATGAAAGACAAATAGAGTCTTTGGTTGTTGTCTATTATGAAAAAAAAACACGCTTGTCAGCTCTCTTCAAAAGATGATCAAAGAGAAGCGGTTAAAAAAGAATATAATTTATCCATATCTTAAACTTGTACACATTTAACGTCAAAAGAAAAGAGATATGTAAGGGGAAAATAATCATGTTTGATTTTCAAATTATTTGAGAATCGAGTCCTTGTCTTTTGACTCTCCTCTACACAATTCTTCCTTCTCTTCATCTCCATGTATTTTATTTGCAAAAGATTTGTTGAAAATATTTCTTTGAAATACTTTTTATAGACTTCGTGTCAATAAAAATATTGTGGTATCTGTCTGCTTGTCGTGTACATTGCATGTGTAGAGCTCAACAGGTCAAGTAAATCAAAATGACTTTTTAATGCTTATGCTTTACTCCCCATTTGCCTTGAGAAGTTTTGTGACTGATAAAAATGAAACTTTTCTCTTTTCAGAGAGAGAGAGAGAGAAATATAATCACAATCTGATTGTTAAATTCTTTTTTTAAAAAATTCATTTATAGTCATGAAACAAATGGCCAGTCTTTGTATAGACTGAACATGTTTCTTGTTGAGTTAGGTTAAGAATTAGATAAAAAATTGTGTCTTTGTGAAATCTGACATTCAAAAATTTAATTAATGTGGCAGTGGCAGACAACTTTAAAAAATGAGTAAGAGTTATCACTGGTGTACATACTAACAAAGAAGTTAATTTTTGCAGACAGTTTACAGTCAAGTACTTAATTTAACTAAATGAGATTTTACAATGGTGGGGGCGAAATTATGAAATTTTGGTTTTGAGTAGTAAAAAAAATTCCATTACTAGATAATTTGTGTGTAAAAGTAAAAGAATCTTTGGATTTTTTTTGGAACGACAGTAAATAAAACTTAAAGTAGTATTCCTATTTTGGATTTAATTTGACTTTTAGAATTATTTTTGAGGTTCTAAAATAAATTATGGGAATGGGGGAATATTTTTGTAATAGTGGCCATTTTATTTTTATTTAAAAAAAACTGACCATCTTCATAAATAGAGTGAGTTGATCAAAATTAAGAGAAATATGAAAAGTTTGTTAGTCTTCCCAGAAGTCAGGACATGGCAAGTTAATTTCATTCATAATAATAATTTTTGCACTTGATTTTCTTGTAAGATAATTATGCAATATGCTAATAATTTTGCATCATAAAATTACGAATAATCTTGACCGTGGGACTACTAAACGATTTTAATTTAGAATGTTAAATATGATAAATTATTACTATGAAAACTTACATACATTATCTTGATCACCCTAGGCAAAAAAACAGCTGACTTTTTTTTAACTAAAATGTTTAATTACTCTAATAATATTTCTTTACCTACCTTAAACCATGCAAAAAAAATCTTAAAAATAATTTAGCCAACTTTTAGACTGTTGAACAATCGCAACTTGAAAATTTTAATGATGGAGTCTTCCTCTTGTTCAAAAAAGCGAGACGAGGAACACAGAGCAAGATTTAGGATAATATTAATAGTCTTCTCTCCATCAAACTTTATGACATGACGACATGTACACTGGCAGTACTATACCCTTCATCACTTTTTTATTTCAATTCCCCTGAAAGGAAGGAGAGATGAAGAATATTGAAAAAATTTTAATAAAGCGTTGAGTGGCTGTTGTCTACCTCAAGTAGAGGAGGAGGAGGGTTTTATGAGTTTAGCTCTTAAAAAAGTGACTGATTTTCCGGGTGTTTTGCTCCAAGAATTGATTTGACTTTTCTCTCTGATCCCTTTCTTTACTCCTTTCTCCCCGAATTTTCTCAGATGAAGAATTTTTGAGGCCGTACCCATATAAAAAAAGGTCTATGGATCCTATGGCCTCGTGTATGGATGAACGTGAGACTATAAAAGACTCATAAAAAGATCGCTTCTGTGTGCATGTCATTCAATGAATTATTCATGACTCCATCCAGTCCTCTTCTCCTCCCTACCTTCGTCCCGATCTCTCTCTAACTCGTCCTCTTCTTTATTCTTTGGCCATCTCTCTCTCTCTCCCTTCATCTGGTGCCAAAGTTGTGTGTATGAGAACATATTATAAATATGTATGCTATCAAATGAGTCCTCCCCAACTCCCACTCTCCATCCTGGTACAAAATATAAGTAGTCTCCCTTTCATCTTGTTCTTCCATTCGATCATCCTCTCTGTACTATCCTTGTCGTCAAAAGTTATAACATTGCATATTAATCGTCATTTTCCATTTCCATCCTGATTTATATCCCCTCCCCTCCTTAACTTCCTTCCCCATAAGCTCAAGAATTTTATTCTCCTCCTCTTTCTCTTTGTTTTTACAAGCTCAAGACAGGATCAGTCCTTTTTTTGAAAATTTATAACAGATTTTACTACATTTATAATATACAATATCATATTGTCAATATGTATAATTAATACTACTAGAAAGATATAAAATAATGTTAAACTGATGAGGAATAATTATGAGTTGGACAAATTTAATTAAGAGAATTGATTCAAGTTAATAACATTTAATAGATAAGAGATACAGTTGATGAATAAAATTAGAGTTACAAAGTTTCTAGTCTAAAATGTATGGAGGAGTGCAGTGCCTATGGCTAAAGTTTTTGTCTTGGAGTATGATAGACACTGTGTGTGTGTAGTACGAGGACTGCAAGGATTTGAATGGGAACGTTTGTATTTATGGTGTAGCATGAGCATGTCTATGAAGGAAAAAAAAAGCTGTAACAATTTCCTGCCGGCCATGTTAGTTTATTCTGATCACATGGAGTAATAAAATACAATCCATTCTTGAGTGTATTCGTACAACGTCCATCTTTTATTATATCAAATGTGTACCAGTCTCTATCAATCCTATTCAAGTCCTCTTTGTGAGGATTCCTCATGAATCATTCAGAGCACAAAATTATTTTCAAACTTTTCAACACTTTCCTTCCCTTATATGCTTTTTTTCAAGTACCTTCAAAAAAATCTTGTTTATTTTTCACTCTGGCCCTTCTATCACTATTTAGGTCACTTGGCCCTCCTTTCTTTTTTGAAGAAAAAAAACGTTATTGAATGGAATTCATCATAAAAAGTAGTACTATAATTTATTCATATGACTAATACTTTTTATTTAAATAACCACAGGCAAATATTTCCATCCATTTGATGCTTCAAAGTTTGTATTCATGTTCATGATTGGAAATAGGGAAAAGTTTATTATGATTTTCAATTGGAGAATAAAGACTAAAATGTACTTTTGTACAATATTGACAGTTGACTAACAAGGATTATAAGTTAAAATATTATTGTAAAGTTATCTTGTAAAATGTGGTTTTGTTTTATTTAACTTTTTGGGAGGTTGACCTCTCCCTTTTGATGACACAATGTGTGTGTGTGTGGATCCTCCCCTCTTGTTTATTTTTCTTTTGACTATCTGTAGTGTATGTCATTCAAGTTTGTGAAAGGAAAACAAGGATGAAATATTATTTTAAATTTATTTTCATGTAATCAATATTGTTTTATGAACTACTAAAATTATTTTCATATTTTATATGCCAAATTAACTACAAAAAAACAATTGAAAATAATGTTGAGAATATTATTTTGGCTTACATTTATTCCAAAAATATAACATGATTTTTTTTTATCTATTTTAAAAATACCAAGAGTAAAATGGGGACTACCTACAGATATATCTGTAATATACTTATGCGTGTAGAGATATAGAAAAGGGAAAAAAATGGAACCACATTTGAGTAAATACAGCTTGCTATTGTTTTGCTAATGGGTCGAATTACTGAAGACCAGGGGAGGAAAAGACTGGGAGTCGATCAAAAACTCGAGTCATTCTGTGTGGTCCAACTTGTGTATTCCATCCTCCTTCCATCATCCAAAATGCAATCCGAGATTTTTTTCCTTATTGACTTTGCTACACGTCCAATTTTCCATTCAACCACAATTCTTTATCAAATAAGTCCTCCCCCCCCATTCTCTATCCTCTTTAACAAATGGTACATACTAAACTAGATTATTTTTTTGAATATATTTTAAACTGTAAAATTGTATTTACATTTTACATTGAGAGTCTAAATATCAACACGAGGACTATATTTTACTTTTACATTTGTCCGCTTTTAACTTCTCACTAAGGGGAAGCTCATTAGTAATTTTGTATAGTGCTACAGAGTAGCTGTTAGTCTTAAATTTTAAATGTAAATTAGAGACAGATTTTAAGAGGTTTGATCTTGAAAAATGTTTTTTTTTCTTAAATAATGAATAAAAAAACAAAGTTATGATGCAGCCCTTGATGAGGACACAAAAAAGAGGTTCTGGCTCTCGACTGACTTGTCCAATGATTGTGGTCATACACGCAGCCCTTTTTTTCTTTGGATGAAAATGAATATAAAAAATAATTAATATATGTTCAATTCCAAATGAAAGCCTACCAAATGTTGTCCAGAGAATTTTTTTCAAGGGGGAGGGGAATATTAGACAAATGTGGGGATTTCACTTGGCTAGTAAAATGTTTCTAGACTTTTGAACAAAAAGCGTATACCCACTTAATGTGTACTTTTAAATATTGTACTTTTATTGATGAATATATTAATATCACATTCACTAAAATAAAAAACTGTACAGTTTTTTTTATAGAAGAAGAGACATGTAGGGAATGGAAGAATGGAAAATTAAGTGGATGAGTGACGAGTGGTTTAAGATAAAATCAAACATTCTTTTTTCTTACAGTTGAATTAGTTTTTATCAGAAAGATCTTCATTAAATCTCTACAGTTATCAGCTGCTTCACAAAATACTACAAGGCGATAAATGCATCGATAGGGCATTACGTACAGGGTGTGTCAGATTAACCCCGAAGGAATCATTGTTGAATAACCTTACCTTTGTTGTTGGAGTTGAGAGTCTGTATTTTTGTGTTCTGAATGAACGCAAAATTTGTTTAAATATCAATTCCGTCAAAATTGGTCCGCGGATGATTGGTCATGTCAAAACTTGTATGAAAAGAGAGCAGTCTGTGTCGTGATAAATTAAGTCTTGAATTTAATTTGTTTTAAATATGTCCAATTGACCAATTATTATTTTTTGAAAATGTTACAGATGCATGGGTACGATTTGATGCATAACGGTGGAGATATGATAATGCAGGTAAATCAGTGTTTTTTTGTTTTGATCTAATGATGAATGACATTTTATAAAGACAAAAAAGTAATTAAAGACGTACCAGAGTTAACTATTGTTCTCACATATTATAATATTCTATTTCTCTTGTAATGCAGACACCAACCGACCTAAGTCACCATGACTCTTCGGAATCGTAAGTTGTACAATTAAAATAGAATTATTGTGGATTTGGTTTGATTGTAATGTGGAGATTTGACATGATTTTCCTTGTATTTATTTATAGGTACGTCACTTATCTAGAATCTGACGACAGCCTAAATCACGACACGTCCAGTCCATAATAAAATTACATATATTAAATATTAACATAATTATACATAATATAGATTGATATAAATAATTATACTCAAGTAATGATTTCACCTTGTATTGTACACACCGTACTAGGTATGATAATGTACTTTTTAAATACAATTTAAGTTGATTTCACTCGTTGCAACATGAATAATATGACATAAAATTGTTACGTTGTATTATCATTTCTAATGTGTAATAATTTTACACAATAATTATTATTGTCGGATAAAACAAGGTCAACCGGATGGTACACAAATGGAACTCAAAAAAAAGGAAAAAATCTGGAGAAGAAATTTTTGTCATTGTTAAAACATCCAGCTGAAATACAAAATTGTCATGTTAAAGTAGGTACTTATAAGTTGAATGTTTATTTTACTCATTCTGTCCAAAACTCGTTGTTCCCTTTGTACTTTATGGGACTAAATTAATTAATTGATTTTGGTGTAGAAATATTATAAAAAATACATTTTATTTCTTTATCCACCATTTTGAGAATGTTGACCTCAAACATTAGACCAAAATTAGGTATAATTATAGTTGACTTGCTCCTCTTGACATTTTGTACAAAAACCTTTGTTTCAAATTACTTAAGTAAACATCCATTTTTGTTTTGATGAAAGGGGTCAAAAGAAGTCACTTGATGACATTAATAACTTTTTAGTGATTTTTTACAACAAAAACATTGGGAAGTTGAGGTCAATGTTTCTCCAAAGTGGTGACCCTCCACATCAAGTAATCAGGGAACTAGAGTGAGACAGAATTGGTGAAAATATTATGTTTAACCTGTAGAGTACAACAAAAAAGAAATTGGGAGGTAGGAAGTAATTACTAAGAAAAAATTATATCGATAAAGTTTGTACATAGAAGTTGACATATTATATCGACATAATTTGTCTGTACAGTTATAGAAGAGTACACAGATTTTAATAGATAAAGATGACCATTGCTAAATTGCAAAAACAATTGTAACTTAGTTACAATTGTATGACAGTCTCAGTAAATATGACTATTATTGTAATGTACTATGTATTCTCTCTAAGAAAACATTATTGTCTAAAAACATTCTTTGTATGATACTTTCACCTTTACCATAAAAATATTATATAAAACGAAAAAATGATATATAAAATATATGTAAAGAAAATACTATTGTCAATGTATTGTGTATATCTTTGTTTTCAACAAAAAAATTTTTTGAACCTGTGACACCTTTCAATGTATAAATAACTTACAAATTATTCTGATATAATTATTATACCTATGATTGTATAAATGCATATATATGTAATTACATATAATAGGGGACTAGGAAAAAAAGAGTAAGTTATTATTTAGTCTTTAATTGACTATTAAAAAAACAAATCATCAACTATATTGCATATATTAATTATACTGTGTCACATGAACCTCTAAGTACACCATGTAGTAATTAATTAAGAGAACCTTTTTTTTGTTGAAGCGTGTACCTAATTAATTATTGTAGTTAAGATGCTTTCAATTCAAGGAACCAAGTTACTAAAATTATCAAACTTTTAAGTCTAATAGTGTCATCATATTTTGTAGAATATATTATAAATATTTTTAATTATTATTTACTTGTGTCTTTGATTTGTTTCTAAAGAGAAAGAGAGGGGGAAGCGTTGAATTATTTATCGTAGAGTTTCTTTTTAATTTTAAAAAAAAGATGGATTCAGTTTCGTAAAATGTGAATCATTTGTCAAATACAAACTAAATATCAAAAAGAACTTTGTTATACTCCTTTAATTTATTTATATTACTTGTTTTACGTTGTAATATTTACTGATATATGTAATCGCGTAAAGCAAGAAAAAAAATCACTGTAGAATTTTAAAAACTAATGAATATAATTATAAATATAGACGCATAGACAAATCGAAACTAATAAAACCTAAGAAAGAAAAAGAGAAATAACTTAAATTATTATGTACGTCAATTTTACGCCGTTACTCAAAATAAATAAGCGATTATACTGTCTATCACTGGAATTCACCATCAACTTTTTTTTATTCATTAATTTCATACCAAATTAAATTTTTTTCTTTAAAAAACTTGATATTTCACTACCTTTACTTTTTTAAACATTTTTTCCCATTTCAATCAATCTATCAGTACAGAAAAAACTTTAATTTTAAAATTCCCACGCTAAATTTAAAATAAGTTTGAGAGTGTTTTTATGCTGCCCACTGAAAAACATTTAGGGAAGTTTACTGGAGGGAAAGATTGAAGGGTCTCCAATTCAAACAGGTGACAAAATGCGAGCCTTCAGTCTTTCAGTTTTTTCTTATTCTTGTCTTACGAGGGGAAGCCGCAGTCGAGGACCGGAGTTGGAACTTGACATTTGGCACACTCGTAGTTTGCTATGACCATTGAAACAGTATTGATGCCCATACTCTCAACATTCACCATGAATTTTTTCAGATTTTTTGAATGACAGGGGTCAGAGATACAGGTCATTTCTTAAAAATTCATTTCGATCACTGGGGGTCATTTTATGAAATGACCTGTATCTCTGACCCCTGTCATTCAAGAAATCTGAAAAAATTCATGGTGAATGTTGAGAGTATGGGCATCAATACTGTTTCAATGGTCATAGCAGAAAAATGTCTGGGTTGACCTGTGGAGGTCACCAAAGACTTTGACCTAGGCCAGAGGTCACGACGTTGATTATTGAGAGGTCAGTCAAAAGACAATCTTTTTTGTCATCTTCTCTTGGTTAGGACATGTCTAGATAGTCAAAATCTATATGTGGACCAACTGTCGAGTCAAAGAAATGACAGCAAATGGACA
>JAQIVZ010002528.1:0-20076 GCA_034700945.1 Arrhopalites spinosus
CTGTAGACAGAAGCCAGGAGTTATTGCGTGCAAATATGCTTTAAATAATCAGTTGTGTATCAATTAAACTGATTTTGAAATTTTGACGATCGTGTGAAATTATACGGGTGGAATTATCCGGCGGTCGAATTATCCTATGTGGAATTATCCGGCGGTCGAATTATCCTATGTGGAATTATCCGGGGGTCGAATTATCCGCCGGTCGAATTATCCGGTGGTGGAATTATCCTATGTGGAATTATCCGGGGGTCGAATTATCCGCCGGTCGAATTATCCGGTGGTGGAATTATCCTATGTGGAATTGTCCGTGTGGAATTATCCGCGGTGGAATAATCCGGATACCGTTTTATATACAAAATATTTATTTATATACAAAAATAATTTGGGCACATGACTTTAGTCATAAGATAAATGACAATAGTTTAAAGTTAAAAAATCAATCACAATTAACATTTAACTGTTGACTCACTCCACAATCTGAATATGTACAGCGTAGAATTTAATCTCCTTTTAAATGAACAGGTAAATCATGAAACCAAAATTCAAGACTTCAGCATTCCCTTATCGTTGTGATATAGCACCAAGATATTTTGGCAATCACGTGGTTTAGTTTAAATATAATTGGATAAACATGGAGTATGGACGTTTTAAGGGTAATAATGGTTGAGGTAAGGTTCAGTTCCGCAATGCTGCCTCCCATACTGCCTCCCAATGCTGCCTCCCATGCTACCTCCCATATTGCCTTCCATTAAAAAAGGAGTGTTTCCGAAGGAGGTCAGTTTCCCAATTACCTCGACATGTCAATTGTACCAAGATTGACCTAACCTTACTTAAATAACTATTATTTAAGAAGATTAGGTTTAATGTCACTAAGATTGACCTACCGAGGTAATGCGGGAGCTAACTTTGATTCAAAGAATCAATTATTTGCGAGAGGTAGCATTGGGAGGCAGTATGAGAAATTGACATGGGAAGAAATCGTAACAAGGTTGGATGCTTGTGGGCGGGGCATCTGGAGGCAGCATTAGGAGGCATTATGGGAGGCAGTATGGGAGACAGCATTGGTAAAGAAAAGGTGCAGAAAAATTCTCAAAAAATATTTTCATGTTTTTTTCAAAATTTCATGGGAATGTAATTTATTGGAGCATGAAATAGATACAAGAGATGCAAAACCCATTTTTAGTAAACCCAGACCTTTAAATGCAGCCAAGAAAAAGATTTTAGATGATTTTGTAGATGAGTGGCTAGAAGCAGGATTGATAGAACCAGCTACAGGTCCATGGGTTTTAATACAGTCATTTGTCCTAAAAAAGATAGAACATACAGAATATGTGTAGACTATAGACCTTTAAATGACGTCACAAAACCCGATCGCTATCCTATTGCAAGGATCGATATGGTTACCAATTTACCGATGGATTTTGTTTCATTAAAGCCGATTTAGTGAAAGCATATTATCAACTATTAATTGCATTGTTAGATAGACCTAAGACTGCTTTTATTACACCAAAAGGTTTATTTCAGCATAAAACTATGATAGATGGCCTTAGAAATGCCCCAGCTACATTTCAGCGCTTGATGGATAAAGTGTTAGGAAAATACAAATGGACAATTTGCCCTTCGTATTTTGATGATACTGTTATTAAAGAAAAAAATTCAGATGAATTACTAGACTATTTTGAAATTATTCCTTTTCTTTTAAGTCAGGCAAATTTAAAAATCCACCCTAAGAAAATTGAAATAGGAATCACTCGTATCAAAGTGTTAGGTTTTGTTGTAGAGCTTGGTCGGTCATATCCAAATCCAGATAAATTAGAGACACTGAAAAATTATCCAGTTCCCAAGAATGTGAAACACTTAATGAGATTTTTAGGATTTGCAGGATTTTACAGCCAGTTTTTCGAACATTACAGTCAAAAAGCTTTGCCACTTGTTGCTCTTCTCCACAAAGATGCCAAGTTTGACTGGTCTGTTGAGTGTCAGAAGGCTTTTGATACCATTAGAACAGAACTTAACGAATTGTCAATATTAATTCTGCCAGATTTGAACAAACCATTCATTATTATTACAGATGGATCAAATCTAGGTTTAGGCGCAATACTTTCACAAGAGATAGGTGGCGTTAGATACCCAGTTTGGTTTGCTAGTAAAACACTGTCGCCTGCCGAAAAAAATTACACAACTTCAGAAATTGAATGTCTGGCTGTGATTTGGGCTGTAAAAAAATTCAGAGGTTCCATAGAATATTCTAATTTCATTGTTGAAACTGATCACCAGGCTCTTAAATGGTTAATGAACATTGAAGAACCGGCAGGTAGATTAGCTCGTTGGAAACTAGAATTAAGTAGTTTTAATTTTAAAGTAATTTACCGGAAGGGTTCTAACAATGAGGCGGCAGATGCTTTCTCCAGAGTGGCTAATTGCCTTTATGTAAAATCTAAAATCTAGTTTAGTTATTCCAAGAGAATCAATGACAAGAGAACAAAAAGGAGCTCTGGAGTTACAATTAATTTATAAATATTTAGCTACCGGCGAACTACCGACTGAGAAAACTGAAAGACAGCGGGTGCTCAAAAAGTCAGCCGATGCAAAGTTATTCAATAATTTGTTAATGAAATACATTGGATCTCATGGAAAACCATGGCAAGACGAACAATCGTACTGGAGAGTCTGGGTTCTATCGACACTGATAGAAAAAATATTAACAATTCATCTTAGTAATGCTAGTGCCGGTCATTTTGGTTTTCGCAAGACTTACAATTCAATTGAAACAAGGTGCTATTGGAAAAAGTTGAGACGAGATATTGCACTTTTTGTATAAAATGTGTTGAATGTCAAAAAACTAAAATACCTAGACAGGCTGTTCCAGGTTTAGCATCATCACCACTAGCAGAAGGTCCGTGGGTACTGATAACATTAGATTTAATGGGTTCATATACAACACCAAAATGCAAAAGAAAATATTTATTAGTTATTACAGATTATTTTACTAAATGGGTTTAAATATATCCTTTAGTTCAAATAGGAACCACTGTCATCTTAATTAAGTTATGAGATGTATTTTGTCGATGGGGATTCCCAAAATGTGTCATTTCGGATCGTGGGAGCCAGTTCACATTGAAAAAATACTTAGAAATGTGTAAGGAGTTAGGGATTCGCTCATTTCATACCACTTCATATCATCCTCAATCTAATCCAACAGAAAGGTACAATCAAACTATCAAGACAATTATAATTTCTTGTTTGAAATCGATGGTTTGACCATCATCGACCTTGTCTAGTACCTACACCACCACTACCCTTAAAGCTCGCTTGCTCAGCACCCCGATCAATCCCAAATCGCTCTGGACTACTTTTATTGGCCCCACCACCACCACCAAAAACTCAGGTCAACGCCACTTTTACTAAATCAACCCAAGACTGCTATAACCGCACCATTTATGTCAAAAGAAAGTTAATGGAATATACAATTCAAAAAGTGGGGGAAATGTCAACCAAGTTGTCACCAGTCCTCTGTCCCAACCCTAATACAATCCCAAAAATTGTTTTATCGCCATTTTTTTATAGGACACCAATTCAGACTGACCCCAACATGTTGACCCCAACATCTTTTCACAATAAATCCAGTCTCCCAACATTATCACATGTATGACAAAATTTTGTCCTTTTTCTGATGCTAAAACCCGTACAATTTCCACAATGACAGAACCATTTGAATCAATTCTAATTGGTCTGTCCAATGAAACTGAAAATTCAAAAATAATTGTAAAACAATTTACCCCATGCAAAAAAAAATTACCGATGGACAAACAAGAATTGCTTAAAGAATTATTTGGGGAAAATACAACAAGTTCTAAAGAATTAAGCCAACCTAAAATGAAAAAGGAGCCAAAGAAACCATCAAAATCAATCAAAAACCATCGATTCACTGGCCCGATAATTATACAGAAATTTGAAATATTTCCTGATGAAATTAAGTTGGCCAGTGTCCTAATTAAAATGCAGAAAATGAAAATTCTACAAATTAAAATTCCCAGCATTCCCTACAAGGGAGACATTCGCCGACAAAAGGGGGTGGGGCTTAGGAAAAAAGAATTGAAGAAAAATAATTTAAAGTGTGGTGAACCATGGGGAGGAGGGGAAGGAAGGGAAGAAGATACCCGTACAACAAAATCCCAACATGGACTTCGAGGATATTCCAGACTTTGACACTAATTTCCCAACAGCTAAACAACTGGCCGAAATTGAATTGGAGAAAACCATGGATGATGATGGAGAATCAGATGCCATAGATTGGAGCCAGATTGACATTGATTATATTTTAAATAATTAATTAGAAACCCATTACACATTCTTAGAAGGTTGGGGAGTGTAATAATCATATTATTACTTTATAATTTAATTATTTATAATTTAATTAATGTTTATTTTTTAGAACTTGGCAAACATTTTTCGCATAGGCCACAATTTCTACCGCACATTTTTTGATGAAGTGACAAAGTTGCAAAAAAGTCGCCATTCTGATTGATGTACGGAAACATTTAAATAATTTTTTAATTTTTTTTGTAAAAAAAAGGCTGTATATTTTTCCCGACAAAATATTATTTTTCCCCGACAAAATATTATTTTTCCCCGAAAAAATTCTTTTTTCCCGACAAATAAAAAATTGTATGAATATGTCACATGCTTGTGTATATGAAAACTCCCTGACCTATGCCCATGGTCGCTGTGCCGGGTAACATAATAAATTTTATAAAGGACTTTATTTTTATGAAACCGCAAATAAAATAATATTATTTTTAATGTTTCATTTAAAATTGAAAGATAAATTTACTAAAAAATATGTAGACCCACAACCAATATTAACAAAATCAAAATAAAATTTTAGCACTGAAGTTTAACTGCCAAATCAAAACAACAATATAAAACAGTACCGGCTTGTGGTTTCATTACTGTCTTGGCTTACTTCTTTTGGTTGATGGTGGTCTGTTTAAGTCGAAATCCAAACCTCGTGACACTTTTTTAGGACGCCCTCGGGATCTCTTCATGGTGATGTCATGGGCCTGAGAATCCTTTGGCCGTCCCCTACTTGGCTTGGCCAAAATTTTGGTGGCCAAGGTGGCATCCAGAGCAATTTTCTTTTGTTTTAGTCCAACTCCTACATAATGTTTGCAAATATAATGCTTCTTAAATTGAGGGCAAGTACATGTAGTCAGGGTCAAATCTACTGGATCATAGGTAATTTTCCACATACTAGTCATTGATGTCACAAACGACTGAAAATCGCCACATGCGCATTGTCTAAATGCCTTCTCAAATTTATTGACATCGCCTGAGGTCAAACTAGGGGCCCCGGATGCGGCTGCGTAGAAAATCATTTGATTTACAGACTAAGGGAGATGTGGTAAAAGCGTCCGGCGTGTTACCCAAGTTGACCTCGTGATATGGCCATGAGGGTTGCCCATGCCCTCACTTCCCTTACTGATGACCCCAGAAAATTCTTCCCACAAGAAACTTGTATTTAAACCCATATTTTATTTGTCGGGGAAAAAAATACTTTGTCGGGAAAAACAAACTATTTCTAAAAAAAATATGATTGATTTGTTTTAAATAAATTTAATAATTTTTGTAGGAAACTCATGAAATAAAGAATGTTTTGCAAATTGTAAAACATTTGGCACATGTTCCTCAAAGCAACATTTTTCCTCATCAAAACATTTAATCACAAATATTTCCTTGTATGTAAATTCAATTATTTGAAATAATTAAATTAAAATTTTACCATCTTAAAAACAATTAATTATGACAAGTCCCGGAAAATTTTGAAATGATTGAATTAAAATAAATAAAAATTGTCAACCAATGACAAAATATGAAGTCCAATTTTTTTTTTTGCAAATTAGGTTACGCAAACAATACTTTTAATATAAATACCGCTAAACTTAAATATTTTAATTCAATTTACTTACAGCAACCAACAGTAACTACAACTAAGAATTTAACTTTTCTTATATTTCTTAAATACTTTTCAATCTTAAAAATACCAGTTTTAACTAGAATCTACAATTCAAAATGAACCGCCAACTAACATCATTTTTTGTCGTGCTCACCTGTTTCTTGTGTCAAGCTGAGGTAAGAAAATCTCTTTTTTTAATTTAAATTCTAAAAAATAATTTTAACATTTTTTTAAAAAAAGGCACAAAATTTTTCCGACACAAAATGGGACCTCGTCCTCAACCCACCAAAAATGGCTGACAGTGAGACTTTCAACCCACTAAATTGTTTGCAAAAACTGTCGGACGTTATAGTGAAATCTTTTAGTGGAACTATTGTACAATTTTTTGTCTTTATTTTCTGTTTTATTCACATTATTCACAAACCCCACAAGCCCTCAAGAAATGGTCAAAGCCTTGCAAAAATTTGTTGAAGATATGCAAAAGTTAATGGGCATAACTTTTGGGAGCATTGCTGCCTTGGGACTGAAAACGATACTGTTAGATTCGTCCTGTAAAAGTGACCATGAACCCAACCCCATCATCCCGAAACCCAATTAAGTTTTGCAAAATTTGATTTTAATTAATTTATCATTATCATTTTGTATTTTGTTGTTTAATGGTAATTTTAAATTTTTCCCCAAATTATTTGGAATAATACTTGTATTTTAAATATAATTTTCTTTGTCTTTACAAAGGACTTTTCAATATTTCAATGCTAATTTAGGGTTATGTTTACATTTAACTGTAATAAATTGTAGTATGCATTCACAACAAACTTTTCATTTATTTTAAACTCCTTATTTTGAATTGATTATCAAATATTTTCATTGTATAAATTATTAACAGACAATTTAAATTGACATTTTTGTCATTTCGTGAACAGAAAATAATGAAGGTTCATTTTCTACTCTTGTTTTAATTTAAAATCAGCCAAATTGAGTTCAGCCCAAAGTTTTTGATTGTAAAAACAAAATTCCCGGCAGGAAATGGGGTCATCTGGGCAAGACAATTTGGTACACTCGTCAACTTTTTTTTGACACTCCTTCCCACATTTGACTATCCTTTCGGTGGTGACCTCTAGTTTTTTTTATTTAAAATAATATTTTAAAATTCGTAATTATTATGATTTTTTTATTGAAAAATAAAATCCAAAAAAAATTCTCACCTGTCACTTCATTTCCTATACTGGCAGAATTTATCAGCTGGCACATATAGAGGAGCGCCACAATCAAAATAATTAAATATTTCATAATTAAATTATTTTTCCAAAAAAAATCAAATGAAAAACTTGCTAATTGAACTTTGATGCCAAAAAAGGTGCTCACAAGTCAATCTCTAAGGACAAATAATGTGCCAATTAATTTGACACGGTTTGTACAATAAAATTTATAGACTTCCACCTGGATTATTTCCGCACGGTGAGTTAATTAATTAATTATTTATTGTACTTGCTCCATCATCAGACTTAATTTAATGGTCATTGTCATGATTGTCGTGGGTATTAATTAATTTTAATTATCTTTTGTATCTCCCATTTCTACTGCAGATTTATATGCCATGAATTGACCTACATTCTTTTAATTGACTAATTAGTCAACATTGGTCGCGTGTGCATGTAATTAGGCACAAAAAATCATTATTATGATCCAAATAATAATTAATGAAAGTTAATTATAAAAATATGAATTTATTCAAGAGTAGCAAAGTCATTTAAATTATGTTTGAGACTGTCACGGCGTAACTTTGGCCAGTTTTGAGAAGTTGGGAGAGGGACGGAAACTACAAAAAATCAAAAATTACCTAATTGCACCTTTAATATTAATTATTTAATTTAGTTGTGCACATGCGTACCACTAGAACTCGGTGGGGAAGTTGAGTAAGAGCTCATGGGTGACCTTTCAGTGAAGGATGACCCCATAAAATTGGACGATGGGCCAGAAAATGATTGGCGGTGTCCACCGTGACCGGCTACTTTCCCATCTTTTGATATGTAAACTGTAGACAAGATGGATAAGTCACAGTTTTTGCGTAATATTGGCAATTGTTAGATCATATTCACAACATTATATATATATAATAAAGTATTGAAAGTGCTTGGCATGTTTATGGCGATAACAATGTTTAAAGAAACTAAATAATTGAGCGACATAATGAATAACCCCTTAATACTTAAATACTTAAATATTTAAACTCACTAATGGCTGTCGGCACAGATTTATTGTCACTAGCCTAAAATGATTATTAACAAAATGATTAAAAATTAAAATTCAGCGCAAAAAAACCTGCACATATTTTTGCAAAAACGAAACATGCAAAAACTTACCATTTGTTCCTATTTAAAATACAAAGAAAAAAGTTAAATGTGTAAACAAGTTGGAAAATATTGTCGACTCGTCTTTCACAAAGTTTGTCTTGTTTCCTCTTTGGAGTTTTAGTGGGTGGTTCGGGCCATAAATTAGCCGAGGGGTGGAGGACGGAGGTCCCTCATTATCAAAACAAGAAAATTAAAATGATGCGACGTAAAAAACTTGCATGGAATTAAAGGCTTAAAAAAAGTTGTATACAATTTGATTGGAGCATAAAACAGGGCAAAAATAATTCACTTGAGATAAACAAACTTCTCCCCAAGGTTAACCACAACCCATTATACAACTCAACCACTTTAATTCCCCCCCCCCCCATTTAATTTATGAGATTACCAATGCAATGCCATCATGTTGATATTTACTTGTGCAATTAATACTCCGATTAATTTTAAATGTCATCAAAATCTTTTTTTATTAACTTTTTTTTAAATGTAATTAAAGTTTGGGCGCTTGAGTGCTTGTTAGCCGTTTCGGGCAATGTTTCCAGCTTACATTTAATTAACAGGGAAAAATTGCCGAATCTTTCCCTTTCCATAAGAACCTCTGCACTTTTTTATTGTCCACATTATAAAACTTGTTAAATAGTTAACTATGGTCTATTTTAATTTGACGATGGTCATGCACATGAAAATTTTAATGGTTCATTATTTGTCCTAATTAAAAATGGAAACAATTAAACTATAAAATGATGGACTGTATTTTTTAAAAATAGTTAAATAAAGACTAATTTATTATGGCTCCCGCATTAACTTTACATTTATAGTTAATATAAATATTTAAAATTATTAATCTTCTTAATTTAAATGAAGAAAATAATTAGCCATTTTTTTATGTCCTGGGTAGGTAAGCCATAATCATTTGATTGGGCTCTTGGAAAATTACCGTGCAAAATCAATTAATTAATTAAAATTAATTAGTGTTCTTGATACTCCAAATTGGCGTCAAATCTTACCACTTTGCTGATCTTGAACCTGAATGGAATCCTCCTAAATATTTTGGTAATGACACTGCCCTCGATGACCTTAACCCCATCTATCACGTGTGTCTCCCTCCTTTAACCCAGCGGGATTGTTATTATGAAAAACAGAACGAGTTTTACATTGTTTGCTGCTCAAATGGACACTGTTTTAGCGACCATTTTTTCCCGCCTAATCCCTGCCGTTATGCCCATCGTAAGATCATTCCAATAGATGAGAAAAATAGCCAATTTATTTAAAATAATTTTTAGCGCTGTCTCCGCCATCTTCCTTTTTATCTGGTATTGCAATTTTTTTGAATCGAACGTGGTAAAGGAGAACGTGATTTTGATGAAATTGTTTTCAAGGACAAAATGCAAGTTTTGCCAAGGACTCGAATCAGACCCATCCACTCAATCTTGTGTGTACACACCGCGCCAAGCTTTGGATATGCCGGACTGCCAAGAAGGTTGTCAGGTGACCAGTTACAAGGATTTCTATGGGAATCGAGTTTTGCATCGAACTTGTGGTAGCCAATGTTCGGGTGAAGCGATAGACAGATGCTGGACCGATGAAGATGGCAAGCGACATTGTTGCTGCTATAGCGACAACTGCAATTTGTGCGTTGATTGGCGTGATCCATGGCGAGCTTCCATTGACTGCAACCCCCCGAGGCCGCCTCCACCTCCGACCTTATGGCCAACGAGACGTAACTTTTAATAATTTCTTCTTTTTACAATAAAAAATGGCGCCAATTGCTTGTACATGAAAACGAGACTTTAAATAATTCCAAAAAAAAATTACGGCCACCACCACGCTTGCGCCGATTGATACGACAACTCCCTCTGGGATTAGCTGCTATTTTTGTAAAGATAGCGAACACGAAAATGGTCAAAGTAATGAATATTTCTCTCTTTACTGCTAATGCATCAATATTTTCAGTTTTGTCAATTTTAATGGCGCGCACTATTATTTTTGAATTTTTAATATATTTTGATTGAAGACTATCCCTGCAAAACACATCCAGAATTGGGACGAAAAATTCCATGTCGAAATGGGTGCCGTACTTTTGCCAACACCCTCAACTCAGTGCCCCACTTTGAAAGAACTGGTGGTTCCCGAAAACCACCAGGGGGAGAATGTGGACCTTTGACGCGGGAAGATTTAAAACAATTGTCACCAGGGGCAGAACATATTTGTGGGTGTACTTGTACAGGAAATCTTTGTAACAATAAAAAATATTCTATAGAGGACTGGCAAGTGTGTCCAAATTCTTGTAAGTGAAATGAAAGTGATTTTAAATTGGCGGTCTAATCAGTGAATTGGCTATTTAAAAAATGAATGATTCAATTTGGTAATTTAAATTTTTAGCCGTAACCACAATACCGCCAACAACAACAATAGCAGAGCCAATGTCAACAACAGAGCTTGCACATGACGCTACTTGCTATTCTTGTAATGTGGATGACGGGGATGGAAGTAAATTATCAGAACGAGTCAATTATTTTTGTCTAGGCTTAATATTTGTATTTTTATTAGTAAACTCAACGTGTCAAACTGCTCTTCCTCAAAAAAGTACGTCGTGTTCAATGGGATGCGGTATCAGTACCCAAAAACTACTCCACATCACATTTTTTAGCCGTGGTTGCATGTCTTTAAAAGTCCCAACTGGTCAATGTGCTTACGCGTCATCGGAAAATGGAAAATTTTGTGAGTGTGCTTGTGTCAGAGATTTATGTAATAATAAAATGTATACCAAGGATGACTGGGATATTTGCTCCCATTCTTGTAAGTCAATTTACAATATTTTTAAAACATTTTTTTTACAGTGTTTCATTTTAATCAAACATCAAATTGTATTTTTTAGCTGTAACCGAATGAGTGCCAACATGAACAACAACAGTTTTTTTTTATAAAAGTTTTGACTTTATTAACGTGTTAATTAACGAGGCAGTTGATAAATAATTTAAATGAAACTGTTAATCATTAAAACTTTATTTATTGAAATATTAAAATTCACGAGAATTTTTTTTATCCAATGTGGCAAATTTTGTGGTCAACTTAATAAAGTCTTTAAAATTTTTAAATGTATTCCATTTTATTCATCACAAACAAATTTCAAACTAATTTTTCTTTTTGACAGTGAAAATTTTGAGAATTTGTTGCACGCGTCATAATGACGTCATCAATGTACAAAAATACCAAATTTTTTGTTCAAATAAATTCACTTTTAAAAATTTACCTTTATTGGAACTTCACACCTGATTAAATAAAATTAGCTTGCCATTTAAACAACGAAAACAAAGGGGAAATAAAAAAATTAAATAACACAAGCGGTATTTTTAAATCCTTCAACTTAATTGACAATTTAATTAAACCGAATTAAAATTTCATATTAGACAGAAGACAGAAGATGGCGCCAACTTTAAACATTTTATTTGTCCTAACTTACCTAACCATAATTAACTTGGTGAACGGACGTCATCAAATGACAGTAACCAACAAATGTAGTTACGTAATCTGGGCGGGTACTTTCGGTGACAATGACATTCCCGCCAATGGCGGTTTTCGTTTGAATCCCAAACAATCTGTGAAGTTCCCTTTAATAAACGGCTGGACATCCGGTCGTGTCTGGGCACGCACTGGATGTGATTCAAATGGTCGAAATTGTGACACCGGCGATTGTGGTGCTACCCAATGTCGAGGCAGGACAACTTTTGATGCGGTCACATTAGCTGAATTTGGATTAGACAAATACAAGGGCCTAGATTTTTTTGACATTAGTTACGTGGATGGATTCAACGTGCCCGTGACCATTCGACCCATCCCGGGTACTGTGAAACCCAATAGGGATAATAAATGTCGAAAAGTCAATTGTGGTTTCAACATGGCCGTCTGTCCGGATAATTTTAAGCAGAAGGGGAAGAAAGGAAATATTGTGGGGTGTAAGAGCGGATGTTCAGCTACGGGGGAAGATAAATATTGTTGCCCGGGTTGGAAAGGCTATAATCGGGATAATTGCCCACAACCATCGGATTATTCCCGAATTTTTAAGAATCAATGTTATGACTCATGTACTTGGGCTTTTGATGACCAACAGCCAATGTTTGCTTGTGAGAGTTCTAGTCCAAATTCTTCTAGTTATGAAGTTATCTTTTGTTAAATGTAATTAAATTATTTTTTGATACCATTTGATTCCCGCCAATTTCTATTTTAATTTACTATTAAAAACAAAAGCTCTTTAGTCAGGTTTATTTAATTATCTGTGCTCATTTGTTTAAAATTAATTATAAATTCTTTTGGGAAAATTAACTTTGAATATTAATTTTCTATTAACTTAATTAACTTAATAATAATAAAATTATTGTTATTTGTTCTACATTGTTTTGGCATTTTAAAGATCAACTATTGATGACGCGTCATTTTATTAAGATTTTGAGCAAATCGCCGCCTCATTTAAATTTAATGGTAAATGAGGGCAAAAACATGTATAAAATTTAATTGTAGGAGACTGGAGCCAATGATTAAATATTGCGAATTAAAATTGCAAAATTAAAATAATTTTGCAGACTCAATGCATGGAGCATGGGCATGTCAATCAATGCTCTCTGGTCGTTTGACCCCTACACACTAAAGAGAGAGAGAGTAGTCGTCCTTCAAACTTGGCCAATCCTTGGACTTTGTCTGTGAGATTATTTTTTACATGCAGGGCATCAATTTATTCCAATCATTTTGAGATTTGTCTATTACATTAACGAGATTATGAATCACCCTGTAGATCATTCTCAATATTGGGACAAGCTTTAATCTTGTTTGTCTAAAATATTCCTGACAAAGCCAACCTTCTCCATTCCCCATTTTGATTTTTCTTAGTAAAATATTTTGTTTAGCACTTTCTACAACTTTAAATTCAAAATGTAGAATTTAAAATGACCAAAACTTTAAAAACTTTAGAAATTTTGAGAAAAAGTCCTTCTATTCAGATTGGGGGATTAAGGGAGTGGGTTAATTTAATTTTAAACGCTTTTCGATGGACTGGCCCACCTCCGACGAAAATTCAATGGATTCTGCGAATGAGCGCTTTCTGCGCTCTTTCTTATTTTCCTTTGAGGAGCCTCACAATTTATTGTTATTGTAAGTTCTTATTTAATTGTGACTTAATTTAATTCAATAATTTTTCAATTTTTCAATTAAAGAATTTTATTATTTTAAAATATTTCAGCTCGCATCAGTCAAACCAAGCTAAACCTAAGGCCTTCTTTACCACTAGATGACGCTGGGTTAAAGGTCAAATCTGAAAATGAGTTGGCTCTTGAGGTCATTAAATTGGGTCAAATTAAGCGAGGATTTAATTGTTCTACAAACCCAATTAATTCATTTGACTCCTCTCCCACTCGAAATAATGGAGCGGCTCTTATCTGCGTGGTGGACACCAAAAGTGATTTTTAAACGTGCTAAATTATAATTTAAATTAAAACTAACTGTGATTATTTTTTATCTTTTAGATAATTTTGTCCACACAAACAACAAGAAGAGCGCCATGTTTAGTTTCAATAAATTAATTTTTAAATTGATGACCACCAATGAAATGAATCCCTTTGATATTTTCAAAAATTTTAAGGCGCAATTTAATCCTTTTTCTTATAAGGGTCATGTCAAGAGTCAACATTTGCAATTGCGCCATCTGGCTATTGAAGATTCTCGTCACAGAGAAATTGCATTGAAAAGTTGCCTTGCCTTAAATTCAAATTATTTTGAAACAAATATTTCCCACCCAATTCTAAATGAAACAGCCGCTGAGGTGCCGCACATTTGTCCAGATTTGACTCCAAAACCCGCGACGCCCACTACAACGTTCCAGCCAAGTTGCGCTGTTGTCAAACAAAGTTCACAATGCGCGCTCAAAATTCTTGACTTACTTCCATCACCATTTGTAAAAATATTGAGCGCTAATATTCAAATATTTGACAATATTCTTTCCTTCAATTTTCAAATTTCACAATTTTTTACTCCAATTGAGACTGTCTGTGCAACGCCATTGCTCAACAAGTTTTCTAGTCCAAGTGCTTACTTAATGACTGAGGTCACTAACAAACAAATTGACCCCATCAATTTGACCTTGGGGTCCACTTCTTTGTCCTTGTCATCCAGTGACGAGAAGATTGAGAACCATGGACTGACATACCACTTTGCTCTGTGGTGTCAAAAAAAAGCTTGGACCATGTACCAAAGGCATGCACGGATCTACTTGAGTGAAACAATAGAAGGAGCGCCAAATTCAAAATTTGTTAATCATTTCAATTTTTTGAAATCTACTACTCTCACTTACTACAAAGGTCTCCTCTCCACTCGCCAAGGCGGTCATTGTACAAGAAGGAAAGTGAATGAGAAATCTGAGCAAGATCGTTTCATACAAATTTCATCGCTTCAAAAAAAATGGCAGGGACTTGGTTCACTTCTTTCGAGCGCCATTTTGAATTTGTTTCAACTCTGGGAAACATTTACAAGTGGTTTACTTGAAGTCACATGGCTCCAGCCGCCATCTTCTGTTGTGTCTAGTCTCAATGCCAAAGACTTATTAAAGGGCGCCGCCTCAGCTTGTGAATCTGACGAAATTAATTTAATTGGGGCACAACTGGAAGCGGAACTTTCAAAATTATGTGATCAATTTCGTGACTCTCAACGCCATCTAAATGAAAAACGTTGCAAAAACACAAGAAAATTAAAGAGGAGGAAGAGTGTCCTCCAAAAATTTGAAAAAAGGATTGGGGACGATGCCAAGCGCCAAATTTTGAAAGAAGATGGGAGCAAGACTGAAAAGATGGGGCTGTTGTCTAAGCAAAATGAAACTTTAGAAAAATTAAAGACAGTGAAATTGGCGGGAATGGAAGATGAAAAACTTAAATTGATTGAGGAGCAAGAGAAAATGAAGATGGAGCAAGAGGTCAAAATGAAGAAATTTATTGTGTCCAATCGGAAAAAGAATTTTTGGAAAATATTACAATTTTTTTAAATCTGGTCATATTTTAAAAATATTGAATTTTGATTTCGAATAAAATTCTTACATAAATTAACTACAATTTAGTCATTTCATAATTAAATCACCAGCGTCTCCACGTGTCTCATTATCGGGCACCAATTAAATCCAGCTACTTATAATAATATTTAGTAACCTCCTGATTTCTGATTTTCATGAATTTTTGCTGAAATATAAAAGCATTAAAATTAAAGGTAAAGGCAATTAATTTTATTGCATGGAATGTGCCAATAATTTACTTAAACGTGATTAACAAAATAAGTTTTTTAGATATAAGCTAAAATCTATATTAAAAATAATTGTCCCATGACGTCATGAATATAATAATACTATATCTATTGAATATTTTGTAAAAATAATAATTGCATGCATTGCATCAAAATTTTGCAACATTTTTTTGGGAAATAAATGGCGTGTGCCATTAATTTCCCATATAAAATGTCACACTATATTTTTGTACTCAAGGCCTCCATTCCCCATCATTTCCATTTTACTCGTCTCTCAACAAAAATCTTGTCAAGATGATCACAGAAGCTCGATTCAGAGCATTTTTAAGATTTTTCAAAGTTGGCGCTCTCTCGTGCTGTATCCCATACAAATGGGACAGGGAGACGAATCGGGTTACGTTGGAACACAAAAATTCTTATGCTTCCGCTCTGCATCGACTGTTATGGTACTTGAGCATTGTCTTCTACCTTGTATATTTTATGAACGTAATTTGGGTCAATTTGCAAACAATGTTGGGGTTAATGGAGAATGTGAAGATGACGACCATAACGATGAATGTCATTTACTTGATTTGGTTTGGCCTCGCTGTATTATCAAGTCTCAATATTTTCGTTTATCTTCAGTCTCTTCATCATTGTCTCAACAATGCCCTTGAATTTTATTGGGCCGCCATAGGTTTAAAAAAATATTTTTTTTTAAATGTAAAATATATGTGACACTCCACAACAAATCGACACTTTAAAAATTTAATGATAAAATAACATATTCTGATTTTCGAATTGAAACAATTTAAAAAGGCGCTCATTTTTTGTAGAAAAATATCCAGTAAATGACACCAATAAAAAAAAGAAGGGAGTGGACATATTTGCGCAAATAATAAATATGATTGTCTTCAACTCAATAACTCAAACATGGGTGGCTAGCTTTCTTTTTACACGTGACCCTCTCAATGGTCGGTATCTCTTCCATTTCTTTTATTTCGGGGCGCGAGGTCAAGTTTACAACAGTTTTCAGTTTTGGCTGTGGATTTTGGTAGAATATTACGTAATGATGACCGCTTGGTATCCCATTTCTGTCCACATGTTCACCATCGTCACTTTTACACAGTCAACGAATTACTGGTTGAAGCAAATGAAGTAAGGCGCGGGAATTTTAATTTGATTTTTTAGAACTTCAGGAAATGGAGCGGCAAAAGATTTAAATTCTTTTTTTTTTTGGTGTACAGGTACGGAGTAAATGAAGCTATGACAGATTCGACCAGACTGGTAGGGAAAGCATATAGAAAACTGCAGATAATGAATAAACATATGAATGGATCATTTGCAAAATTATTTTGGCCCAGTTTTGTAGTTTGCAATATTTGTTTAAACACTATGTGTATTTATATTTCGTTAAAAATGCAAGGAAAATTACCAAATGTAATTTGGATGGGCTATCCATTTTGGAGTTGTTGTTGGGTTTGTATTACTATTAAATTATATCATATGATAGGTAATGTCAATTATAATTCAAACATTTTTGTTCAATCATGGAGGTCACGTGTGGGATTTAAAGGACAGAAATATTTAAATACTTTCTTTCCACTGGGAATTCAAGTTGGGGGGCTTTATAGTATTAGACGGACTACAGCTTTAACTTTACTTTTAATTATTTCTAATTGTACTGTCAATTCTCTTTTAATTCATCCATGATTTATTTTAGTACTGTTAATTATTATTATTCTAATATTATTTTTATTAATAAATGTTTGATGTTGTTCATGTTGGTGAAATAAATACTTATTATTTGCGTGTACAAATTGAACACAAAATATTTGCGCTGTTTGTTTTACCTAAAAATTACTAATTACTAAGAGGATTTTGATTAGCTTGTTACATTGATTAAAAATTAACCAAAATCATTATAGAAAGTATTTTTCATGGTTAATCCATCCATTTCATTAGTTTTAATTAATTAAAAATCGTCTAATTGACTTTTGTAATCGACCAAAATTATTTGAAATATTTTACAATGACTAAATGTTACTTGACTACTTACTTTGATTCATAATTAAACGCCAATTTTGTCTGTTTTTGTTTACTTTGTTGTACACTTTCATCATTTCTCCAAACCTTTTTATTTTTTCAGTGTTCATGTTTTTTTTAATTTGTAAAATAAAAGAAGTTTAGGGACGAATTACTTTTGACTCATTTCAGGAGTAAAATAAACATTTTTATTAAATCTCTCAAGACTTGAATTTTATTTACATTTTGAAAGGATCTTGTAAATAAATTCAAAAAATAAGTTCAAACGAGGAGAAATACATCAAAAAAGTTTGTAAAATGTTGACGAAAAAAGAAAATGAAAAAAATCTCATTGCTCATCATTACATTTCCATTTTATTTTTTCTCCCGATTCGGGTCAACTCAAAACAAGGGAAAATTCGGCGGGAAACAAGAAAATGGAGACTTTTCATTGGAAAATTGATATTCGTAATTAGTGTTTTTCGTGCCCTCTACATTCTCGAGCGGTTAATTCAAACAATAGTTGACCCCGAATTATTCAATTTCACTCACTTCACTTTCCATTTCCCCGTGACATTGTTGACCTTCCATGCCTATTATATGTACACTCATTTATTTATCCTGGAGCTGGATACCAATATTCTTATTTTTAATCAGTTTTTCAAAAATGATGACCTTGACTCTGTCCCTGACCTAGAGGCAGAACCAGAAAAGAATGGTAACCAACTTTAATTTTAATTAAAATATAATTTATCATTTAATTTTTCATTTTAACAGATGGCGCCAAAGTAAATGAAATTCGTAAAATGACTAAAAATGAATCCCTCACTTTACAAGTCCCAGTCTCATTTTCAATTGCGGGCCTCCTCGTCTCAATTATTTTACTTGGTGATCCTTCCCGCCTTCAACTTTTGTATTCGTTGATGCCCCGTGACTATAAAAATATGGCGAGTTTTTTTGTTTTGAGTTTTGTCGAAATATATTTTCTATTAATGGAGCAAATTATTCCTTATTTTTTGGTTCATGCTCAACTCTTAAGTTTTCAAAAAATTGATGCCACCATCTGCCATCTCCATTCTTGTCTCTCCAGGTATGATTATTTTTGGCGGGTAAATTAAAGGGTAAATTAAAATGGCTCTCATTTAAAATATTTTCTGAACAGAAACTCACCATGCGAGTTCAATGTCCTCGTGGAGCAAAAAACGATAATGAAGTCATTATTAAGGACGAGGGATCTGCGGCTTTTTATTCAGTTATTTAATCAGTGCCACTCTTTAATTATTTTTGGGTTTAAAATGTTTTCAATGACGATTGTCATCATTTGTACTTTCTTCGGAATGAGACAACTCACCCAACATTTTTTGTTAGCCATTCTTCATTTAGTTTTAGCCCTCAAAGTCTCATCCGAATTTTTTACTACCTACGCCTATGGGCGTCAAGTCAGCCGCCAGCCGCCGCGCGGATGAAATTGTCAAGTCAGCCGCCGGAAACAAATACCCTCTAACTCGACTTCCAAAACTAGTAGAAGCCTCATATTTACAGGGTAGCTTGCTGAAGAAGTCCTTTAGGGGTACAAACTCGGATTTTGACCCCTGACCCTTTAGTCCAAAGATATAAGCCTATGAATTATTGTTTTGGCTCTGAAAAAGGAATGAGAGTTTGTACCTTCGCCAAATCGACATAGTAGCTTCCTTTTAAGCTCCTTCAGAGGTACAAACTCGGATGTTGACCTTTGGTCCTAAGATATTGGGCTTCCAAGTTTTCTGTTGACTCTCAAAGTCGACTGGGAGTTTGTACCGTCCCCAAATTCATAAAATAGCTTTCATTTAGAGTTCTTCAAGGGTACAAATTCGGGCATTGACCTCTGACCTTTTAATCCAAAGATAGCGCCCTCTAAAGTTTTGTCTTGGCTGTAAAAATGGACTAGGAGTTTGTACCCTCCCCAAATCTTCAAAGCAGCTTTCTTTTAAAGTTCTTTAGAGGTACAAACTCTGACATTGACCCCTGACCCTTAACCTCTAAGATATGAAGCTCAACAGTTTTCTTTTGGCTCTCAAAATCGACTGGGAGTTTGTACCCTCCCCAAATTCATAAAATAGCTTTCATTTAGAGTTCTTCAAGGGTACAAACTCTGACATTGACCTTTGACCTTTCCACTCCCGGATGCGCATTTACAAATGGTACATGAGATGGGCACCTTGTATTTTTTTATTGGCTTAATGGCCATATAAAGTCGACTTCATGGGAGTAAAATTTAAGTTTGAAACTTTTTTGCCTCTTTGCATTTTTCTATTTGACCCTTCGTTTAGGCACTAGGTCATCAGTTTGACCTCAAAAAGGAAAAATTTTACAAGTCCATAAAAACCTTTGAAAAGTGCACCTGATGCACGGAAAAATGGAACTTACTCGCCCACTCCATATTTAACGAATAATTAATTATTCTGAAGCCAATTAGGCGATTTTGATGAATGTTGTGATAAATAATATTCT
>JAQIVZ010002529.1:0-20057 GCA_034700945.1 Arrhopalites spinosus
ATTGGATAAAAAGATCTATGGAAAACATCGGCCCAGGTTGATGCCACGTGACGTTTGGGATTGAGAAAATAAAATCATAAACTGAGTACTGGACCAGTATTTGTCTTGTCCAAGATTTCTCAAATGGTGACACAACAATAGGAAACTGTTTTTGGAACATTAAAATATTCACATTTTGTACCCCGAGTTTATCTGTACACACTTTGATTTTCTCCATGTGACAGTAAAAAATATTTTGTTGAAAACACGAAAAAATAAAATTAAGACCATAATGAGTTGAAAGATCTGGACACGAAAAAAGTATTGGAGGCTGCTTTGAACTCAATGTGTGATGAAACACAACATACACTGGAAATAATTGAGAGTAGTGACACACAAAAAGAAACAAATTTTGAATACTAGCGTCACGTAAGGTGAACACTCGTTTTTATGTCTCTTTGTAAAATAAAATGTTTATCGTAGATTCCGGTGCGATGGGTCCACTATATTTTAATTTATGTATACCTTGTATTGGTTTAAACAAGCCCACAAAAAAGTTAATTGTTGGTCGTTCAAAACCGATAAAATGATTGGGAGGGACAAAAATTAGTTTGATGGTGCTATTGAGGTTTTTTAAACTTGAAAATATTCCCATCCATTTTACGACAACTTTGCTCTTTTCCCATGACAAATCCCATGACACGTTCAATTTGTAGGGGGTGTTGATCACCATTGGACTGTCCAGGCCAAAGAGATTGAAGATGCCGTGATGGTCGAGGACATAAATGAAACAACTTGTGGTGAGATTTTCTAAGATCAATTTCAAATTTGGATACTCTTCCCTCTCTTCATTTAATGCAAGCTCTATACTTGAATTCACGTGGGGAATTGTTAACAAAATTGCTATGATGCATATAATTAATTTTAAATCTTGGCCAGCCACGATGGTAATTTTTATTTAAAATGACGGTTTAATAGAAGTGAACTTTGTGAGATTTTAATGGAGCACCAAAAAAACAAGACGGATGTGTTTTGTATAGCCATCACTTGGTAACCATAAATTAAATTAAAAATGGAATAGACCTTTTGGAATTGTGTGATGACACGAACACAAACCACAAATTCTAAGTAATTTATTTAATTGCCAAAAGTAATTCATCTCTTTTGTTTTACATCAAGCTAAAAATTTCAAAAAAGATATTGGATTGACTACAGAATCTAAATGAAAAACTAAAATAATAGAGTGGTTGTGCAGATTGAAAGAAAAGGAAAAAGAAGTAAAAAAATAAGTTTTGAAGGCGGGGCCCTTGATCTCGCATGTGTAGACTTCGTTTTTAAAGTCCTCAGAGAGTCTATACATGCGCGCTTAAGGGCCCCACCTTCAAAACTTATTTTTTGGCTAGGGTCTGGATAACTGGTCAGTCGATGCGTCCTCCCGGTACATAGGAGGACCGCATGCGTCCTCTCATATAAGGACCGGATACGTCCTCCCATTAACATAAGAGGACCGCATACGTCCTCCCATGTGAGAACCGGATGCGTCCTCCCAAAAAAATAAATGGTATAGTGTTTAAACGGGCCTTCGAATTATGTTTTCGGGCCTCCAAATTATTTTATTGGTTTTCTCTTTTTTTAATTTAATTGGGCCTCAAATTTTAATTTATTTGGGTGCTTGTAAATCAATGATGTGTACTTTTATTACTACGCATGTTGTTTACATGAATTATTTGAGAACAAAATTTGTACTTAAATGATATGGCATTTGGCTATTTAATAGCCAAAAGCCTAGTGATTGAAAAACTGTAGAATAATTTTATTTGATGCGTGTAAATGATTGTGCATAAAAGTACGTTGAGTGTACAAATTTTTATTATAATCACAAATGTTAAGCATGTTTCTGCAGCAGAATTAAATAGGAATTTAATTATCTGTTTGACAAAATACTCTTCATTAACAAATAATCTCGCAAATTTTATTTTTAACATGGATGCAATAAAGTGCCTGTGACTTTAAAAAAAATATTTTCGAAGAATTTCACCCATTAAAACACGCAGAAAAAGTTGCCCTATTCTGTAAAAAATGTTTAAACCTCAGTGGGGAGAATGACCGTTTATTTTTTATGACAAAGACCGAGTGAAAATTTTTGCCCGCTATAGGAAACAATAACTAAAACGTGTGCATAAATAATTCTTGGGTCTAAAATACAAAATGCCCTTTTTTTATTAAAAACGAAGTCCCAATTAAATTAAAAACAGAGGCCTAATCAAATTAAAAATAGAGGCTCAATTAAATAATGGTGAAGCCCGAAAAACAATTTTGAGGCCTAAAAGAATGGGACCCAAACAAGTTAAAACAATTACAAGAACGGAGGCACAACAAAATAATTTGGAGGCCCGTCAAATTAGCGCCCCAAAAAATGTGACATTTTACTCAAAATTACTGCCACAAAATATATAAAGAATGAATAAAAATGAACTAATACTTCTTGCACTCTCGAAATGAAATGATGTAATAATAATTTAATGATAGCACGACAAACAACTTGTCCTGTATTTAAATTTAATGCTCACACAACAATCAAAACATTTTGAATGAATAAAATGAGCAAGTTACAAAACCACCATTCATTCGACATTTCTTTCGTGTGAACGAGCCTCACACTGCCGCTGATGGCGGCCAATGTTCGTTTGTCGGTTGACAGATGTTCCACAAGTTGGACAAACCCATGGAGAACCATGACTTCCCATGTGCTTGCTTTTAGCACTGGAACTTTTAAATTCCTTGTAGCAAATGTGACAAGTTTTATACCACGCTGTGGATGATTCAATTGGAGATTGGCCATGAACCAGATATTGTTGGTTGTGTTGAGGCTGAGTTGGAGCTGTAAGGTCCCCAGAGTTTTCTACTACTGTCCTCTGTTGAATCAAATGGAAAACGTCCTGATATATGGCCTGTACGGTAGCCAGACAACTTGCCTCCACTATGGGCGCAGGGAAAGCTCGTCAAATTTGCAGTGGTACAATGTCAATGGCACTGCTCACTACATTGGCCATGTTGAAAGGGGGTTGTGTGACACTCCCTTCTGGAGCAATTAAATGATCTTTATTATTATTGTTAAACTTTATTCAAGTGATTTATTGAACATTGAATTATTAAATTATTGTTGGTGTTACCAGCCACGCCACCTTCTGGTGGATTTTCTGCGGTGGCAGCTACCAGAGAGACAACACCGAGGACATCTGGTGGTGGAGTTGCAGCGACCGGAAGTGCTGGAGGAATAATTTCAGGAAGATCACTATTGAGACATTTCACTAAATTGAATCCCTGTGCTCTACAGAGTGGACACTCATATCCCACAAAGTCTCTCTGGAACCTGAAGCTCGAGTCGATCTTCTCATGCAAACTCCGTGGAAAAGATGTGTGACACAGCTGACACTGTCCACACGAACGCATCGCCTTCTCAAAATCTTCCGGCAAATGGCACAAATCATTTTTCTTGACCTTCCCTTCCTAAATAATTAAAAAAAATGTACTTCAACAAAAAAAATAATATTTTTAGAGACAAGAGGCTTTGAGAATAGCCAAATATTGAATGCGTAAAGAAATATTTTTCACGGCCCAGTCTGTTTTTTTCCTGATTCCTTTTAAATCCTTTACTTCCTGCTTACACTAAATCTTATGTAAGTGCCTTTAGGCACAGAAAAAGACACTAAAAATACGGCATGTTTTCTTTGTTTTGAATGTTGGTTTTCTGTGAAGAACCCATTCAAGTAAAACATTGCAATCCTCATTTCAACCCTTCTAATGACTTTTTCTAAGTAATATGCAAAAACACTGACCGTTGGCCATGCGTCCCTTTAACTCCTTTTGTCAATTTACATTCCTTCCCTCGTTCATGTTGACACAATCCTCAACACGTAAATAATTGTACATGTGTAAAATATACCCTCTCAATACTTGCGAGAGAGCTCAAAATGACTGTTTCTTTTTATTAAATTAAAATCGCTTCATCGTCAAATAAATTTAGTCCTCATTAAATTAATGTACAATTGACTACCATACACGAGTGTACTGAATTCAAAAACATTTACAACCATAGGAAAACATACATTAAGACTGAATTGTTTGAGGTATAAACAAGTCAAGCTAGTTGACACACAAAACGCCAAAATACATTAAATGAAACCCAAATTAATTTTATTGCCAAATTATAATTATACTGCTCAAAATAAATATTAAAATATCCAATTTAAATTTAAATTCACTATTTTAATTTGTCCAAAGCACATGGCGCTTTCCATCATTCAATTATTGAACAATGGCCGTGATAAGGACTTCAACATTTTTTATTTGCTCTGGCCCTCCCTACAGAAGAGACAGCGGTTTTGGCTTTTCATCAACTTGGGATTATCCCCATAGCCGCTAATTGTTCAAATTGTTTTGCCACGGGCACAATACGGCTACTGGAAGCTCAACAAGAACCCGGAAGTCTAAATAAAATTGGATTTCGGTGAAAATGTTATCCGTGTCGGGCTCTTGGACGGAACTGGAGGTTTACTTCCACCACCAACACGATTTTTGATCGCCGACGTATTAGCTGTTTGACAACCTTCAGGTTGATTTATTTTTGGTTTGATAAAATGCCAGTGACTAAAGCAGCATTTCATGCCCAGGTCACAAAAGAGACGGCCATCAATTTTTACGCTCTTTTGAGACAAATTTTTCAAACCTATTTCTCATGATTCTCAGCCAATTGGTGGAAATGGTGACATTGTTGAAGTTGGTGAGTCACATCTTTTCACTCGAAAATATCATCGTGGGCGCCTATTGAAACTACAAATGTGGGTCTTTGGAGGAATCTGTCGGAGGACTGGAAAAACGTTTGTTCAGTTAATTCCAAACAAAACAAAAGAGACCCTGTGGCCCATCATGCAGGAATCGATTGCTCAAGACACGTTCATAATGTCCGATCAACATCGCTCTTACAATGGATGCCCGACATTAGGGTTCAAAGGTCACGCCTATGTGACCCACAAGGTAAATTTTGTGCGACCGAGACGAGAGTTCATTGTTGATTTACATGACGACTTAGTCGGTATAGACTTTGGCCCGGGGCCAACATCTGGCTTGCGAAACAAGCGAATCAAAGTCCACACCAACAGACTAGAAAGACTCTGGAAAGAGGTGAAAAAACATGTACGTACGGTAGAAAATATTGACATGTTGCCATCTTATATAGACGAATTTTTTTACCGCCATGATGTTTTAAAACCATTGCCTATTCTAGGCCAAAAATTTCAGCGATTCCTTAATGACCTTACCCGGGTGTACCCGGGACTTGAAATTCAAGGTATCATTGATGATCCGTTGGCCTGTGAATGTTGTGACTGTGCCACATAAATTGCAATTTCTTTATATTGTGTGTGCACTTTTGAATTAATAAATATGATTTAATTATTAATTAACGTCAATGCAAAACAAATAATCAACTATTTTTCACCTTAGCTATTTAATTTCAGTCCCATAACTCATATTTTTTCATTTCACCTGCTCATTATTTTATCATTTCATTTTGAAAGTGCGAAAAGTTAGTTCATTTTTATTTTTATCCGTTCTTTATAGTATTTATTTGGCAGTACATTTTAATAAAAATGGTCATATTTTTTTGGGAGGACGCATCCGGTCTTCTTATGGGAGGACGTATCCGGTTCTTCCATGGGAGGACGTATGCGGTCCTCTTATGTTAATGGGAGGACGCATGGAGAGGACGTATCCGGTCCTTATATGAGAGGACGCATGCGGTCCTCCTATGTACCGGGAGGACGCATCGACTGACCAGTTATCCAGACCCTGACCGAAAAGACAATAGTTTGAATGTGATAATTATGATTAAATACTGTATTGAATAAACATCAATAGTCATGTTATAATTATAACTGATTTTGTTGTGGGAATGTTTTTTTATTCTCATGATTTTTTACAAACTAAAGTAGTCACAAATTACATTAGTAAAAATGTATATACATTATTATTATTGAATTGTATATTGACAAAAATTTTTGGTTTAATTGTAATTTAAATGTAAATTAAATACAAATGACCTCGTTTCTACACTACCGCCACCTCGTTATAACGAGGTGACGCTAACGCGTTAGTCAAGATAAACTACTTTTATTGGCGAAAGGGTTACTGAAACTGAAGCGACACGATCATTTTTAAAGAACAATAATAAGTATTTCACTTTTTTAATAACCATTTTTATCCAAATCTTGGTAAAGAACTACGCCGACAAATTGTGGGGTCCCCACAACGTCGATAAGAGCTGATTTTCTTATCCATGTTGACTTCACTGGTATGACCATGACCCATAGAGCCGGGATATATATTGATGCATGACCCCTGACAATCGCCATTTTCATAAATAGTGATACAATTCCCTCCTGTGTTGACAGATAACGTTTTGTCATTGATCCAGTGTGGGACACTCTTACATTCACTTGATGACCCCACATCTCCTTTGAAAAACTTGCCTAGTAAAATTAATTGGCCATTATTATACTTGTGACATGGCATGGCGCAAAAAATTCGAAATGAGTTTCAGCTTGCCTTTAAAATTGGCATTTTCAAACAATTGCACGTGTCCGTAATACTTGCTGTGAAGCTCCTCGTAGGTGCATCTTCGGTAAGACGATATCAGGTCATTGAGCCCATTTTGGCTTAAGAATTCATGACCACTGTGGGGATGTAACATCGTGGACGCCCCACCACAATCACCGTGCTCAAATACGATGACACAATGACCTTCTCGGTCAATAGAAGTAGTGTTGTCATTAATCCAATCTGGCATATTTTGACATTGACTGTTCCAGCCAAGAGCGCCTCGATGAAATCTTCCTGATTTAAATAATTGACCTTATTGACATAACCAACGAAATTAGGTAGATTAAGGTCATTGTTTACCTTGTAACATGGAGTGCTCATAAAACCTAACATATTCCATACTGGCTGGAATGAGAGCTTCCTCTGTTGTGCATTTCCTAAACGAAGAAATCCGATTTGCCATTCCAACCTCTCCCGTCGATTGGTGACCCCTACTTCCGGGATGGAGTTGAGTGGATGACCCTTGACAATTGGGGTCAGTGAAGACGATGATACAGTTTCCATTCAATTCAATAGAATTGGTTTTGTCATCTAACCAGGTGTGGACATTTCGACACTCGCCATTTACGCCCAGACTACCATCAAAGAAGTCGCCTGCAATACAATAATTAAATATTATTTAAAAAATAATTTGTACAGTAATTTAAATGTGAATTACCGCCATAATTTTGTCTCTGGTGGAAGCGAACTTTCACCTCTTCCGTTCTAAATAAAATTAAAAAATAAGCATAAAGCATGGACAAAATCACGTGTCCTCTATACAAAATGATTGGAAATGAAATTAAACGACTTGGTAATCATAATTAAAATAATAAACTTGCTGTAATTTAACATCCCGACTGGGTTGGGAATAAGTTGAGGCTAGATGGCTCTGATATGCGGCTACATGAACGGTGGCTGTAACAATTAATACAAGAAATCAGAACAATTAAAATTAAATTAAGAATATTAATTAAATAAAACAATGAATTTAATTAAAATTAAATTAATTGTTACAGACCTCCAAATCCAGTCATGACCTGGACAATCCATTGATAAACTGGAGCCGAGGACACGTCAACATAAACTCCGGGAAGTCCTGGCCAGGCACAACCGAAACCATATGAAACCACACCACACACATACAGCGTGTCCCATATCCACCCTTTGTACTTACAGGTCAAAGGACCACCTGGAAAAAGAAAACGAACATTTAAAAAAATTAAAAAAATCCTCAAAAAAATTTTCAGATCTTACCCGAATCTCCCTGACATGCATCCTTCCCTGGAGTGTAAGTACATCGTTCCACATCCCACACACGAGTGGCCTTGATTTCCTCATGATGGGGTTCAGTGGAAGGATAACTGTCAAAAAATTGTTGACATCTCTCATTGGTCAGGAGATCCAACTCGACCTTGCGCAAAATATTTGACCGATCCGCTCTGTCATCATCATACCGTTTTTGATTCGTAATCCCCCAGCCTGAGACTGTAGCGGTGGGATGGAAAATGGTCCCTGGTGGAGGTAAATAAATGTAATTGACATAACTGTTGAAGTTGAAGGGTGCCATTAATTTTAGAAGGGCAAGGTCATAGTGAATTTGATGATCTTTAAGATAAATCGGGTATTGCGGGTGCACTTCCACAGTTTGCACAGGGGACATCTGACTTTGACCTCCAGTACGTTGATTAATATTTGTCATTCCCGCGTAGACTTGTATGAGACTCCAATAGGCTTCTGGAACATCGATGACGCAATGGGCGGCAGTCAGGATTGTACCCCTGTCTAAAATGGTCCCTCCACATAATTTTTTCCAAGGACTCCACGTCCCGCCTTCGGAGTCACAAGCGGGAATGGCGAGAAGGACTTGATAGGGAAACTCGGTAGGGTTGGCGGGTTCACCCCCTACTATTTGACCCCTCATGGGTTTATTGAATAAACTGAAGTCCCGGCCGGGGATCTCGCAGCCCATGTTACGACAGAGGACTTCAATGCCTCTTGTGGTCACAATGAAGAAAGTTAAAAGAAAAATGGAGAGAGACTTCATGTTTGATCAAATTTTTTCTTTAGAGTGAGAACGAAGCTTTTATATAAATTTTTGGAGAGTCCCGTTTGACTCATTTGTTGGAACTTTGAACATTTCATTTGCGTCATGATGACATGTGGGTCAAAATTTTGACCCCTACTCTTACTCAATTTTTTGATAAAGGTTAGTTTAACTTGACAACAGGATTTGGGTAAAATGATTTTAATTTGTCCGTTTGCAATGTCATCACGTTTTTCCCTCATGAAGTTTGACCAATGTCAAGTCTCAAAAGATCACCACGTTTTAATTGGCTTGCCCTTTAATATAATTGTAATTGACAAAAGCCCAACCCACGATAAAATCCTCAAGATTGGCATCCAAGAGGTGGATAAAGGGGAGGATGAAAGTGCGTCATTTTTATCCTTGAACTGATTACGTGGATTGTGACCTATCTCACATGTTCAGTTTCTGAAGAAATTTGGTGGACAAAGTTTATTTATTAAATTGTCCCCATAAAGTCTAATTAAATGGATTTTTAACATTGACATTGGTATGACGAATCACTGGCATGGGCCAGTGATTTAATTTTTTTAAGCTTGGACTTTAAGCTCCAGTTAACATCTTTCAATTCAGAAAACAATTTTTCACGTGAACGCACTGTGGACTCGTGCGTCATTTTAATTTTAAAAGAAAAAAAATTCAGTGGCTCAAATTTTGTCATTCAATTTGAATTTGCCAGTCCCAATCTTGTTTTTGGTGGATGAGAAAAAAGACTCCAAGTGGAAGATAAAGGTCACAAGAAATATTTTAGTTTGAAAATGATTCTCTTCTTCTGCAATCTTATTCTTCAAATTTCTCTTACTCTTGCGGGAGATCCGAGGTCACGTGATGACCCAGACATAAAAATACGAGAACGCCGGGATACTCAATTTGATTTTAATTTATTATTGGAACAAACAGAAGTTTTTACTTCAGCTCTCTCAAAAGAGAGTCTCAAACAAACGTATGGAGAGCACATTGTCCAGAATCTCCCGACTTACGGAGACGGGGTCCAGGTCAACGAGCAAGTCAAATTTTATTTGTACAGTAACAAAGCTTGTGGCGTCCAACTCAAAGTTGGGGATATGGAACAGCTCCGCCTGTCTAAATTCGACCCTAGGGCTCCCACAAAAATAATTTGTCATGGCTTCATGAGCAATTACCAGGTTGGTTTCAAAATTACCCGCCTTCCGCCCTTTTGTAAATAAAAATATTTATGCAGGTCGGCCCCGGGGGAATTCTCCAAGAAGTTTATTTGGGCACGTACAAGAGTGCCGGCTACAACGTGATTCTAGTGGACTGGTGGAATTTGGCAGGGGCCACAAGACCAACAGTACACAGTGAGGGAATGTGGGAACAGTTTTATTTTCCCGCCGCTCAAAATACAGAAATTGTAGGAACTCAAACGGCCCGCTTCATCGACTTTCTTGTAAGGGAAGGTGGAGCTTCACTTAATTTGGTTCATCTCATTGGCCACTCCCTTGGAAGTCATGCAATGGGATGGGCTGGGCGGAGCATCAGTGGATTCAAAGATGGCGCTAAAGTGAGCAGAATTACGGGACTGGATCCTGGTAATTTTAAAATATCAAGGCAATTTTTCATTTGTTTAAATTTTGTGGTTTTTTATTTGAAGCTAAGCCATGTTTTGAAATCAATTTTCTTTTGTGCTTCCCCGGAACGTACACCCCATTGGATAAAGAGGCAGCTCAATTTGTGGATGTTATTCATACTTACGCTCGAAGGTGGGGTTACTGGGCTCCTTTGGGTCATGCTGATTTCTACCCGAATTCAGGGGTTGTTCAACCCGGGTGCACAGATTTAAAGCACACATTCAGACCTTGTTCTCACACCAGAGCCATTGACTATTTTGCACAGTCAGTCAAATTGGGGCCATTTGGATTCAGGTCACGGAAATGTCAAGACTGGAATGAGTTTGTGAGGGGTCAATGCACAACTGAGGAGGTCAATATGGGTGAAGAGTGTCCTTCGTATGCACGGGGTACTTTTTTCTTGGAAACTTATGACGTACCGCCTTACAGTAAATTTTGAAGGGGTCCCAAAATGTCCATAAAATTGAGTTTCATTTTTTATTCAAATTATTCATCATTTAGCAACAAGTCAATTTAAATTAATTCATTTGAAAAATTTTATTTTTTAAATCATGGCGCTTTTTGTGTTTATTAAATTACAAGACCAACAATTTAAATGTTTCCTCCCTTTTTATTTCTGAATTTTATTTTCATTTAAATAATTTTTCTGGAGGCGGGCCAACTGGCTCAAGAAAATATTGATGTCACATGTCAATGGAATTTTACTAGGACTTGGGGTACATTAGTAAATTAAACTAACTAAATGAAAAGGAATCAGGATACGAAGACGATTCACTTAAATTAAGTAACTAAATAGATGAATAATTTTAATTACTTGATGGGAAAATCCAGAAATGTCCATCACCTGTCTCCTGTCTCATATGGACAGAAAACTGTCAAAATCACCCGCACCTGACTTTTACCGCTTTCTCCAAAGGATTGTGTGTACATTTGCGTGTAAATTCATTAAGTCAAGAGGGAAAATTAAAAGATGAATCTATAATTAACTTTCATTTGACAATTTTAATTAATATTCTACCTTAACTCATCCTCCGTAATTCTTAATTAACTTTTTTAATCCATTAAAATTTTCAGTGTTGACATTCATGTGAAATACTACCCACATGACAAAAAGTTTCTCAACCAAAATCCATAAAATCAAAATTTCCTCATATTTTCTCCGCATTTCAACTATTTTTCCCACTTTCACAAGACCAAATTCAATTGTGTTGGACCATGTTTGAAAATAAAATATAATAAATTGTACCCTTCAAAAGATAATCCTAAATTAACGACACAAAATAAAATTTCCAACGTTGTTTAAGTTTCGCTTCAAAAATGATTTTAATTTCACGAAAATTTGCAAGTCAAATAAAAAAGTCCATAAAATTTGGGGAATATTTCCATGTACATCCGTACACTTGGAACAAAAATGAAAATTGTCCAGGAATTGTGGGCTCTAAAAACGAATTGAGAATTTGGTGTTTCAATATTGGAATTGCAATGTTGTACTGTCTTTTTATTGTGTGCCGATGTTGCAAAATTAATTTTTGGCAAGACTCCTCCCCCACCTCCAAAATCCACCAACAATTCGTCCTCATGTTCGTTAGCCCCGTCCTCCTCTTCAATTTTGCGATTATTCTCGAATTTAAAAATATTCCCACTTTCATCACGCAATATCTCACCTTGTTCCACAAAATGGAAGGTAAACTTAATTTAAGTTAATTAATTAACTTATTTAATGGAGACTAAATAATTAATTTTAATTTAATTACGAAGCGAGACTCGGGAAAGGAGATGGACTTAAGCCAAAATTGATAAAGCAAGCGGAAATTGTACTGGACATTCTTTTCTATGGCATCAATTTTTGTGCCGTTTGCATAACCGCTGCAGCTTGTGTCAAGCCGAATTCACCAGAATGGCTGACATCAATTCTCCCACCAGAGGGCCTACTGAGGAAAATTCTGTTCGGGCCTTGTCTCATTGTGGAAGTTTATTTTGATGCTTTTCTCTATCACGGGACGACCATCTTGATTGTCTTCAATCTCATTGGATTTGTTTTTCCCGCTGTTGTCATTCTTCAAAATCTTCAGTAATAGCCCATTTAAGTTCATATTTTAATTGAAAGCAATTAAAATTTAATAGAAAGAAATTTAAATAATTTATTTTTTGTCAGGTCAAAGTTGAGAAAAGGGACAAGACTAGAGACAATGGTGGAGGTGATGGGAGTGTACAAGTGTGTTAATGTGGCTTTAATTACATTCAACAAACTATACTGTCGACACATAATTCCATTCATACAAATCACAGTTATTAATGTTGTGGTGTATTGTACGTACGGCGTTTTGCGCTTGGGAGGTCTTCTGAGTTTATTAATGGCCTCGTTTGGTCTCATTTGTGTCATCATGCTCTTCACCATCCTCATAACCCTGGCGCAGTTTCACAGTGACTCTGTCAAATTTCTTCAACTGTTAAATAAATCTAGTCGTATGACAGGGTCTAGAAAAATGCGGGCATATTGTCGTAAGGTGGCGAGGTCATTGCCTCCATTGGCAGCTCGAATTGGGTCAGCGTACTTCATTGATCGTGGGATTGTTCTGACTGTAATTAATATAATTGTTAATAATACAATCACTTTCTTGTTGTCTCATAAATGAATCCTGTAAAGGTCAAAGGGCCATGTCATCAAAAGACCCATAAAAATTGAGCAAATGTTATAATTTATTTTTGGGTGTCATTTTAATCTAACTTTTTGGTGGACATATTTTGAGCTGAATTGTAGTGTCATAATATTATTTTTAATTGAGAAAATAATTATAATAAATTAAATGTGTCGTAAAAATATTTATTTTAGTTTTTTTCCTATTTAATTATGAGAACATCAATGGCACCAAATTAATATTAATGACAATGACCCTGAAGGAAGGTGATAATTCCTTTGAAGATGAAAATAGATTATGATGTGGCATGAGAAAAATAAATTAAAATGTAATTGTTATTTAAAAATAGAAAATTGACTTTGAAGACGTGTTCCTCTTCATTTAGTAAACATTTAAAATTATAATTTGCTCCATTATGCAAGTCCGTGACTTAAACCCCTCGTCGTTGAGAGAATGTTGAAGAAGAAAAGGAAGAGGAAAAGTTGATTAAAAATAGAGGATGCGATTAAATAAATTTTAATATTATAATTAAATTACTTTTCCTCTATTCTTGTCCAGTGAACATCGCCGTTATTTATTATTTCACAATAGACGCTACAGGGAATAATTTTCACAGAAATTGACATCAACAGAAAATTTTTACTCAATTTTCCAAAAATGCCACTTCATAATTGTGTCTTTATTATCAGGTGAGTTAATTAAAAATTAATTGAAATATTAATTAATCATTTTAATTTGTCCAAATTCCCAAAAGTGTCACAGCCAATCAGCCGGGTTTTGGCTATGAAGACGCCAGTTGGTCCCTTCACTGTCATGGATTTCAAGATGGCTCCGGAATTCAACAAAAATTTCAAACTGCCTTTCCCCAATTTCAATTAACTGATCATGGATTTTTATTTAAATTGGATGACGCCACCCACAAAAAAGTTGGTCATTTACTCCTCGTTCAATCCCTTTTGGAATTTATTGTTAAACAATTCCCTAAAGTGAATCTTTCAACAATGTCCACAAACGTCTCTGAACATTTTGTCCAACAAATTTGGACTGTGACAGCATCCTACTCTTAATTTAAATAAAATGTTTGAATTTTATTTGTAAAAAATTAATATCAATTTTCATTATTTTTATTAAAAATTATTAATTAGAAATACAATAACAATTATTAAATCTACAGTCACAATTAAATTACTACAATTAAAATTTATGTCGATTAACATCATCACGCTTAGACTGAAATGAATCATCATAAGAATTAGGACTATGACCTCTGACCCTTCTTGTTAAAGATGACCCTTGAATTGAAAAGGGATTCGATTTATTTACTTCTTCAGATGTCTCGCGACCTTCTTGGCCGTTGGTGCGGGAAAACCATGGCAAAAGTGACCCTTCTGATGTTTTTCTGAACGTGACTATTGGAAGGTCATTTTGTGGGGTCACAGTGGCCATTGACGAGACTGCCCGCATTCTCCGTTGATTTCTCCGTCTTTCTCTTGGATGTCCCCAATAAATATCGGATTCACTTTCATTTCGAGATTGCTCACTAAAATTTCTGTGATGACCTCGACCTCGACTCCCCGTTGACATGTTTTTGATGACCGTATTGAGCATCCTGAGAAGACCAGTTGACCCATCGTCAGCCTGATCATGGGTCACTTGACTTCCTGTTTCATTAAATAATCAGTTAAATGACGCGCCCAACATGAATAATAATTTTAAATTACCTGAAATTCCTCCCGAAACAGTGCGGGCAGGACTATGACTCCTCCCCCGAAATTCGGATATTTCATCCACAGCCACAAGAACATCATGAACGACCCGGGTCATAGCAGCCAAAAACTGTTCACCTTGTTCACCCGACATGGTATTCTGGCGCTGCCCACTTTCTCCAAAACTTTCATCTAAACTGTCATTGTCAGTCAAAGTCCTCCTCCGTTTTCTTAAAGGCTCGACTTGACCTTGACAACTTAGGGCGTCACGTGCCATTGACACGCGGGGTCTAAAACTGTGAATGGAATGACCTTTGGGAGAATAAAAAGGTTCATTTGAAACTGAATCAGGGACTGTGTGATGGGGGTCCTTGATGACCCGTCGCATGTCCTCCAAGTCCATTAAAAGTTGTTCCCTTGCCGAATTCATGGTGGTGGTTCTTTGACGAAGGGCCCGTCTAATTTTTTTGTGTTTGAGACCCTTCGTGATGAAGGAGAGAATCATGAAAACGTAGCCAAGGCCAAATTGAATCCAAACAATTATAAATGTCTTGTATATCCACAACCAAGCGCTATTGCCATTTGATTTTCCTATTAAAATTAAATTTTTAATTATGATTGTAAGTTTAATTAAAATTAAATTGAACCTGGCACATAATCCCCAAAGCCAATGGTCATGAGGGAGATACAAGAAAAATAGAAGGATTCAATAAAACTCCATTTTTCCACGTAAGTGAACAGCCCCGCCGGAAGTAGAATGAAGACGATGACGCCGGGGAGGAGGTACATTGTTATTTGAAAGGTCATGAGGAGTTTGTCATTCTTTGACCTTTCGTAAACAGTCATCATCTATATTTAATTAAATATTTTAATTTGAATTTATTTTATTTAATAATTGAGTACGTACTCTTTTACCAAAAAAGTCACCAAGATTTTTGAGAAGGATTCCATTAATGGGGATCCCAATGAGACCAAAGAGAATGGCAAATAGGCGACTCCAATTACTTTTTGGGGTTAAGTGTCCATAGCCTTTTAATTAATTTGTAAGTTATTTAATTTATTTTTAGAATTAATTTACTATTAATTTAAAGAATAATTAACCAATGGTAGTGACGATAGTGAAGCCGTACATGATGGAATTGTAGAAATCCCATTTGAGTGTGTCAGGAATTGAATTGTTCCATAAGCGCGGTTCTTCACACACAATTGAAATTTTTTGTATTATTTTTTGCTTTGCTGTTCTAAGGGCTTCAAGGGTACTCCCATTTTTGAGGTGTTCGTGATCCATTCGTAGTAAAACATCTTGGGGAATTTTCAAAATAAATAAAATACATTTAAGTTTAAATGATTAGTCTACTTTGTAAATTAAATTAATCATATTGTAAAAATTAAAATAATTAAAAATCAAAAGACAATTAAAAAAATTACCTTGAACATCTTGTCCAAGATCTCGTAATTGTCCTTTATGAGACAATTCAACGGATCTCTCCAAAACCATGAAGACAGCCCCACCCAACAATAAATAAATTGTAAAGACCCCACAAAGGAGAAACCATTGTAACATACTTTTCATTACTTTCCCCCTCAAATATAATTACAATTTTTTAACTAACAACACTCTCAACTAAAATTAAATTATCATTAGTGATGCACCGTCAAAAAATGTACATTTTAAAATAGTAAACCAAAAATCAGTCAAATTTGTCAGAGAAGTTATTTATTGTAGGACACAGTCAAAATCCAGGTGCCTATTCAATTTGGACGAAGGGTGCCGGTGCCTTTGAGGAACTTATCCTGTCAAAGAGAAACTCCCAGAGACTAGACTTAAAGGGTACAGGATAAAACTGTACATTAAATTCCTGTACAAATGGTCTCCCCCCTTCTCTAAACTATGGCCCTATTTGAGGAGTGGAAATGACAATAAAAATTCTTGGGATAATTTTATCTATATTTGGAATATGTGACCTATTATCCCTACGAGGTACGCTGAGACAAAAAAATTGGAGATGGTTGGCCCACATGCAAACGCCATGAGTATTACATTAATTTTTATGTCACGTGTACACAAAAACTATGAGATATTGGATATGGATAATCAATTGATTTACATTCATGTCAAACGTCAACAAGATCAACTCTCACAATGAGATTAGAGCTTCTGTCTATTTTACAGGTGAATTTTTATTTTTTCAATATTTTTTTTCCCCTTTCTTGTTTGACATCCTTTAATTATACACAAAATTATTTTTTCTTGTTTTTTTTAAAAATAATAAATAAATAATTAATTAAATTATTTTGGAGTTTAGTTTACATTGCTTGGAATGTTAATAAAAAATTATGAATTATGTCCTTGTTGAATGACTTTTAACTTTAAAGTAAGAAGAAATTGTAAACTAAAATTAATTAATTGTTAATTATTAAAAATGCTTTTAAATGTTAATTGGAAATGTAGAAATTATTGGATTGTATTCTCTATTTGTGTTAAGGTCATTGCCCATAACAAAGGAGCGAGATTACAAATGTTAATACTATTTATATTTATATTTGGAATAGTGTTGGACATGACATATTGTATGCCCAAATAGTATGATTTTAGCTAATTCATGTCATGCTGTCACTTAATTTTCTGTTTATAATTTGAGGCTGCAGTTTTTAATCAAAAGGAAGGAAGATGGTTCCTTCAAAGCCTTTTTTCATGTCGAAGATTAATCCACTTCCTCAGTTCAGGAGGCAAAGTATTGACCTCTGTGACAATACAAACACAAATTAAATTAAGTTGGAGTGAAACCACATTAAGAAATATTACTAAATATATTTTGTGAATAATCATTCATTATAATTAATTACCATCCGATTCTCGATTCTGATCAAATGTGAAACTGACTTTAAGATTTGGCATCATCTTGAAAGCGTAAACTACACTGACATTTGTCAACGGTAAGAAAAATCCATATTTAAATTTAATAGCCAACGAGTTGAGTCCTGTTCAAAAAATCAAAAAAATTAAAAATACTTTCAGAATTTAATTTTAAAGTTAATTAAATTGATAATTGCATACCCTTCATGTCACGAAGAGAAGGGCCACTGACGAAATCGTGCCAATCCTCTTGTTGTTCTGGAGAGTTGATGAATCTCAATTTTTAGAATTTCATGAATTGATTCTCCCGGGACTACCCTCCCATCACCCGATGGATGGTTTTCATGTGATTTTAGTGTCTTGATTTTTGAAAAATTACGTTGAAAAAACATTTCCAGCTCAGTTAATTCTTTTGTCGAAAGAATAAATGAAAATGTTGAACATGGAAGGTCTGTAGATGTGTCCAGTAATTTATCCAAGGCTGTCAACGTTTCCATGTCAAGCCTGCCATTAGCTTGACTAAATTGAATTTGACAGGAATTTCTTTTTGTCATCACTTCCGAGGACACGGATTTCCAGGTTTGATTGATTCCACGACAATTCTTCAATTCTGGAAAGTCCATTGAATTTACTATTTTGTAAAGAATCTACAAAAGTAAAAATAATTGTTGACTCCACAATCTGTGCACAAATCTTCATATCGTAGATTTATGAATTAAATGTGAAAATGTAATCATGTAAAATCATCATAATTTATTCAATTGTACCAATGGATTTTGCAGAGCTTTTTTTATTTCTTCCATTTGTTGTTGTGTCATTGGGGTCAATTGTGGAGAGTCAATTTTTCTTCTTTTTGAACTTGAACTTTTCATCTCGTCCTATCTGCGCAAATTCCTATCAACATGAATCGTCGTAAATAAAAAGAAAATGTAATTCCATTTGTTTTGAACGAATATTTTATGAGACTATTGAGACTCTCAATTTGAGAGTGGAAAAGAAATCATAAAATAAAATATTGCTTCAAAATTAATAAAAAAAGAACTTACTTGAAGTGTAGGAAATTGTGTCAAAATTATGATGAATAATCCTCAATTTACTTGCACTGACTCTGATGAATGCTTCTCTTTCTAGTTCCACACAAATTGAATTGTTTATTGGCGGATTAATGTCAATTAAAATCAACAATTTTCAGACATAAAAATACGACAGCAAAAAAAAATTCGGCAATTCAAACTATCCCGCACTAAAAAGGAGTTCTACACTCAACAAAAACAAGAATCTGTTCTACTTATTTCAGGATTTTCTCATTTCTCGTGAATTAAAAGGTCATGTTGTTACTTCAGTAAGTACAAGTTGTTCAATTTAAGCAAGGGTAACCCTTGAATGGTCTGTTTAATCCTTGTTTTCTGAGGGTCTCCGTTTTGGTCGTGGTAAAATGGTTGCGTGGGTACAAAATCTTGCAAGGACCAAAGGCTTCACCGAACCAACACCAAGTTCTTCACCCAAAACATTACTGGTGGAATTGTGATTTACTTGTTTACGTTTTTTAAAATTTGCTACATATGATGATAACGACTATAAAATGAATATTGTATGTATTCATTTTTATACACCACTACGAAAGTATGTGCTGTCCCTCTGCGGCTACGGTTGGATTTTAGTTGAGAAGGAATCTTAATATGTGAGGAGAAGAACCTCCACGTATTTATTTGAGACATGTCCGTTAAAAATAAGATTTAGGAGAAAGATACATATGCATATACATATAATTATGGATTATAGGCCCACAATTATTATGGACTCTGACTAGGGAGTGAAACACAGGCTGGTTGTTATTGTATTTGGAATTTTAATTCCAAAAGGACCTAACATCATCATTTTACAATGCAAAATCCATACCTACGCCGGGGCCGCTTGCTGATAGTTCCTTTTGCTTTTAAGCTCTTCAAATAATTTATTGACGCCACCTGGTGGAAAATTCTGAAAAAATTAACAGTTGTAGCTGACATTATAGGGAAAAGTTTTCTATTCATGTCGATTCATATGTGACCTTCCGGGGTCAACCAGGTCCCAATTAAAACTTTGACGTGGCCCAGAGGTCACAAAATTAACCTTTTAAATATGACCCCGAAAGCAATATTGTTCAACTTGGTCTTGCCTCTGCATTTGAATTTTTTCAGAATTTTAGGTCTACAGTGGTCACCGGTAAAGGGCCATACAAAAAATGACCTTTAGAGGTCAAAAGAAGGGTCACTAACTTTTTTCGAGTTACAAAACATGCTTAGGACATCGTTTTTTATCCAAGTGAATTAAAGCGAATTATCATGATCCAAGTTGTTCCATTCGTTTCCATACAAAACCAATCGAAATTCAAAAATTGGCCCCATGACTATGGTGCCATGTGCCATTGGATTTCAATATACCGAGGAAATTCCGAGAAATTCCGGGTCAAAGTTCGATGTTTTGGCCATTGTAGCATATAAGATTTTGTTGATCTTCCAACTGGAAATTACTTTCGTAGCGTAGTGGCTAGAGGAGCGAACTCTTTCTTGCTACTTGACG
>JAQIVZ010002530.1:0-20055 GCA_034700945.1 Arrhopalites spinosus
CCATTCAATTGGGTACTAGTATGGGTAGACTCGTATCATACCCAAAGTTTTGAGTACAAGTACCAGTATGGGTACCAATACCAAAAATTAGTACCCATTCGGAGCACTACTCTGTAGTCTTGAGGTCTCTATTGCGACCCCCTTGTAACATTCCCCACTTTCTCTCTTCTTTCTCTCCCCCTCTTTTTTGGGTCCTTGTCGGTTGAGTGTAGTTGAATTGTAAATTTTCCCAAGCTCATCTCATCCATAGAGTCTTATATAATTTTAATATTTTGTATCTCTAGTTAAGACTGACAGCTGCTAAGGCATTTATAGAAACATACAATATACATGCGTTGAGGCCATCTCAATGACACTAATTTCAGTCACACGTAAATATCCCCCCTCCCCATTGTACGCATGAAAAGAGAACTATTCTTCTCATTAAAAATTCACCTTCATTTATTTCTACATGTAGTACATAATACATGTACAGAGTGACACACACAATGTCACTTTCTCCTCTTTGATTTGTCAACCAATTTTAATACAAGTTGGAACAAATTTTAACTTTGTTTGACATGTCAAAGTAGTTGGTGACCTTGATAATTTTGTACATGAATTTAACTCTAATTTAATATTAAAATATTTCGAGAATTACCTACACTACAACGACAAGGTTTAACTTTTGGTTCCCTCTAAACTTTGACAAATGTTAAAGTTTGTGACAAATTCCAATGAAAGACATTTAAATTTAAATTGACTCACAATTATTGACGTGATTCACTCCCAAGTCTCTCTTTACGTCAGTCTGTAAAAGAAGGGGAATTGGGATAAGGAGGGTTACATGGTTAAATAATAATTTTTCCATACCTGGCTTTGGTTGGTGCCAAAAAAACATTAGTGAAAGGCGAAGGCTTTTCTCTCTCTCTCTGTCTGACAAGCTTTCTACTGGTCTCCCTTGCATTTTACTTTTTGGCAAATTGACAGGTTTTTTCCATATCCACCAGATCACATGTACACTGTACGTATGGAGAGATTCTCTATTTTTTAGCTTCAGCTTTCATTACAGGCAACCTCCTATACATTTTACAATGGTCTCTCTCTCTCACCTAGAGAGAGAGAAAGTTCTATAGCTATAAATAGTGTAAATGAAGGGGAAGACTTTTACCTTGTTTTTTTACAGATAAAATAAAGTGCTCTACTCTATAGACATGAAATTGGTGTGAGCTGTGTTACCTCAGAGAGAGGAAATACCTTATGAATTATGGATGATCAATCCTTTTTGAGGAAATCTGTGCGTAAAAAATCTCATGTCAAGAATAAGAACAAGAGGATTGGCCTAACCAAATAGACATTATGTTAAAGCTCTCCAAAAAAAATCTGTATTAACCAACCCCTAGTCCTCATGAGCTCCACTCTGTGTATTCATTTTAAAGGTGGAATATGTGCAGAGAATAAAAAATCTACTTTTTTTTTATTAATAATCCCCTCTCTCTCTCTCTTTCTTGTCCCATCCATACAAAAAACCATGTCCCGCCAAAAAAATTGGAGGACATTTTGTAATTAATATTACAAAAAAAAAAGTTTTGAGGCAGCCCTCTTATTTCTTGTCTCTCTCTCTCTCAAATTGCCGATAACCGTTCAAACTTTCTCCACTGTGTTTAAGATTATTAGAAACATGCATATGGTGGACTTTTCTCTCTCTCTCTCACTTTCTCTGTAATTAAAATAACAAAAATGTGGTTGGGTAGATTGTCTTTACATTGGATATTGTAATTTTGACAGAGTTTTCTCCTCGAGTGGGTTGGGTGTAAACTCAACTCACGGAGTGGCAATTGGAAAGTTGTTAGCTTGTTGAGAAAAAGAAAATAGTCTTTTTTGTTTTCTTTTTTTCAAACAGATGCTACGTTAGTAACTACAGTGTAGTAGTAGGGCGTGGGTTAGTGGCTATATCAAATTTTTTATTATTTTCTATTTTCCATTTTTTCTATTCTCCTTTTCTTTACATCACATAAGAATTACATTGTGTCTGTGTCTGGAGTCATGTATTTATGGAGGATATTATAGACCAAAGTCTTTTACAGTTTTACCTCTTATGATTACCATCCCTACTATTATCTGATGATGATGTATGCAGGGGAGGGGGAAAGAGAGTAGTGCAAGAATATTTTTTTATAGAGTCTCATTTTGGTTAAATATGCATTTTGAGCTTGGGGCGAAATTTGATGTGTTGCCTTGTTTGTGAGGAGGAGAAGGAGGAGGAGTGTGGAATTTTAGACGGAACATTGGGAACAAGAAAATGATGACTCCCAAGTGTACAATTTCCAACAAGTACTAAACACTACATTGGCTCATTTAGTGGCTTTTTACTGGCCGTTATTGTAATAAAAAGCTTCGTTTTCATTTTGACTTTGTCTTGTCCTCTTTTTTGGGAGGTTTTTTTTGCATAACACATTACATTTGCCTCAAGCCTTTTTTTTCGAGTCTTGGTTTTCTTCCCATTTTAGTATGTACTATAATGTATGCAAGTAGTAGTAGACAACAACCAATGGAGCTAGATAGTAGTGCGAGTGTGAGGTTATAGAAAGTTATTTTTTTGGAGAAAATAAATTTTATCTAACTGCCATTTCAATGCCCCCATAGTTTTCATTTAAACTTCCCTCCCCCTCTCTCTTTCTTGTGTGGATATATTTTTAGTCGTAGACATATGCAATTTTGGGGATAGTTGGCTAATTAATGAAATTACCAGGAGGCTCCCATATTTTATAGAGAAAATATTTTTTGGACACTTTTTGTGATTTACTTGGCAACTTTCTTTTTTTTGAAAATATTATGTAATGGATAAATTCTATAAAATACTGAATATTATTGGCAATTTATTTTAAATATTTCAACATGACGAGACTTTCTCTCTCTCTCTCTCTCTATTTTTTATACTAAAATGATTGGTAAAACCAATACAAATTTTGTTGCCTGTCTCTTTCTGAATTCTCAAGCCACAAAAAGTGGATAAAGTGACGGAGGGGAAAGGTCAAGAAAATGAGAGAGAGAGAGTATGGATTGTATATTTGCATCTCCTTTTTAATTTATGTCTCACTTGGGTCTTTTTCTGAGTAGTGGCTCGTAAATTGTCTCACTTGTTCTCCAAACTTTTTTTTTTGCAAGTCTTTTGATGCAAAAAAAAAGTTTGCTCATTTTGTAAAGTGTCGCCATTTTCTCTCTCTCAATTCAATTATCAATAGAGAGAGAGAGAAAGCCTGAGAGGGGGGTCAAATTCGTCCATTCACAAGTCATCTCAAGAGTCCCTCTCCTAAAGAAAGAAAAAAACTGAAGAAAAGTCTTTAATTTAACTGAAATGATGTAAACAAAAAAAAATAGCATGGACTTGTCCTTTTGAAAAGAATTTCTGCAAAAAACTTTCAATATTACAAATGACTCTGTACATCAAAAAAAAAGTATGGGGTCTCTCCAATCTCCATGTATAATAATTAGATATTCAATAAATCATTATTTCATAAATGCCATCCGCTTTAACTTTTTTTTCATCTCCCCCCCCCCTGCCTCAATTACAATAAGCCGATAGAGGAGGAGGGGGGGACTGAAATTAAGTATTTATACAGACAGTACATACTACACAAGTACACACATAACAAAATGGGATATAGTTCTTATCTCTTTAGTTAATAATCTTTGTATTTATCTTGGAAACTGTACATATATCTATATATATGCAGTATATGGACATTAGCATTAAAGACAGACGTAAAGTTTTAGAAAAAAAAAAGTTTAGTGAGTTAAAGTAAAGGAACAAGTAATTTATTTTTATGACATCTGCAACTCCAACTCACTCTCCATATTCTTTGTAAATTGAAACGCGAGTAGAGAGGTGCACTTTCATTTTCATCAATAGACTTTTTTTTATCAATGTATAGCTCATCTCCATTTGCAATATCGACAGTCGACAGAGTTCAAGGTTGTTCCACAAGTAAGAAATGTAATAACAGTTGAGAGGCCATACACTATTTATAGGATTATCAATCCCATTGGTCTCTCCTTCTATCAACTTTTGTATGTACATATATGGGAGTATATTATGAGAGAGAGAGAGAGAAAAAAAACTCTATTTTCAGGGTCGTCAAAAAATGTTTATATCTTTTTTTGCTGTCTACACTTGGAATCAAAGATTAGAGAGAGAGTTAGTTGAGTTGGAGACAGACAGTGGGAGGGAACGAGTCATCATCATCATTGTGTCAACTTTTTTGACTCTTGGCCACAAATCTCCTTTTTATGTGACTCTTGTTTTTTTGTCATGTCCTTTTTTTGCACAAGCACAACCAAGTTAAACTTGTGATTTCAACTCTTGTTCTTCTTTATCTCAACAAATTGACCAAAAAACTTTACACAAAAAAAGGTTTGTTATTTTTTCCCTCTCTTTTGTACAAATTCTTGTTAGGAGAGAGAAAGTGTTTAAATTTTTTATATTTATTTTGTCCAAACTTTTTATTTATCTGGAGTCTCCACTGGATATTTTTATTTATCTCGTCAGTCTTTTTTTGTGTATTATTCGCATGGACATAAAGACAGGGAATTTTTGCATGTAAAAAAGTTTGTATATTTAAAGATCAAGTTTTGTATAATAAAAAAAGGAAAGGGGGAGGAATAATTTAAGGATCCATTTTTGATATGGCTGTGATGATGTCTATGTAGACAGGAGAAAAAGACGATTAAGAATAGTAATAGGTTAATATGAATATATGTATATGTATATGAATTGAATTGTCTATAGATGAAGTACACAAGCACTCGAGGTGGGGTAAGTGGATTATCATTTGAGGAAGCGTTGTTCTCTGGCTATGCCTCGGATGGTGGACTGTATGTGTGTGAAAGTATTCCACAAATTTCAGCGGAAACTTTGGGTGAATGGCGAGAAGCCAAATTGACGTACGAGCAAGTTGTGACAAAGGTGGTACGACTCTTCGTCACTCGAGATGAAATTCCTGATGAAATCCTCCAGCTTTCTGTTCGACGTGCCTATGAGAAATTTTCTCATTCTCAAGTCATCAACTTTTCTTCCTTGTTGTTTGGGGAACAAACTCTCTCCTCTCATCCCAATCACAATCAAGCCCAAAGAGAGACCCACACTGACGAGAGGGACCGTGGGGATGATGATGGAGACATTACCTCGTCTTCATCTTCATCTTGTGATCCTTTGACAGAGAAAAAGAAAGGCAGGGAGACTCAACGTCTTGTCAAAATTGCTGAACTCTTTCATGGCAGAACAGCCTCTTTCAAGGATTTGGCTCTCTCTCTCATTGGACAATTTATGCAGTACTTTGTCAATAAACGTAAAAGCCATGTGACTATCTTGGTAAAGTATTTTTTAAACTTTACAATTAATTCTAAATTTTAACTTGTACTATCGTTTCACATTTTAATCCTTGAAAATCAATTTTTTAAAATATTGTTTTTTATGACACAGATAGGGACAAGTGGTGACACGGGGAGTGCGGCAATAGAGGCAGTGAGATCAATGCCAGGTGTGGACGTGATTGTCCTCTATCCAAAAGATATGATCACTCCTGTACAAGAGTACCAAATGTTGTCCGTGTTGGATGAAAATGTTCACATTTTTGAAGTTGAAGGCACTTCTGATGACTTAGATCTTCCCATTAAACAATCTTTCCCCCAAGCTGGTCTCATTTCCATCAATTCTATCAACTGGGCTAGAATCATGATTCAAGTACAAAAAAAATTAATAAAAAAAATTGTACAATTTTATATAAAATGTTTAAAAAATATTTAAATTAATTTTTAAATAGGTAGCCCATTATGTGTACATTTATTTACTGGAAGGGAAAGAAGTGGACATAATTGTCCCAACAGGAGCAGCTGGGAACATAGTGTCAGGAGTTTTGGCCCATGAGATGGGCGTCCCAATTAAATTGTACGCCACAACAAATAATAATGATGGGATAGATATTCTTTTGAAACAAGGACTATTAGAAATGGGTGGCCGTGTCCTGGAGACTCCAGCAAATGCCATGGATATAAGAAATCCTTACAATGTAGAGCGTCTCCTTTATTTTTTTTCAACCGCCCCCATCGTGTCCCAACTCATGGAAAGAGCTGAGTTGGGTCCTGTTAATATTCCAAACGATATTATGGATCGTATCTCTCGTGTCATTGTCGGGTCAATGAGCGTTGATACGACTCTTATCTATAAAACCATTAAAAATTGCTGGAAGGAAAACCATTACATGGTAAGATTGGCAGGGAGATGTGGAATGGTCATCTCTCTCTCTCCATTCTTTATATATCTGTACTTTCTCCCTTTTTTTGTCTACTTTCTCTGTCCAGTGATTTCCTCGTCATTTATTATTTAAAATTTTGGAATTTCTCCAAAAGGTTTGCCCACACACGGCGACTGGTTTGGCTCTCTTCTATGAAAAATTTCTTCCTTTGAGTTGGACTGGGAGTAAGGGAAAGAATCCCGTTTATATTTTGTCCACTGCTTCCCCTCATAAGTTTCCAGAGAGTGCCCTCCAAGTTGGCATCCCTTCAGAGGAGTGGGATGGCAACAAACTTTTTTTCAAACTTCAACTTGCTCAAAAAAGAATACCCAAAGAGATGAAAAAAGGAGAGGATTGGCTCAAGATGATTCAAGATGAAATCAATGCTATTAAATATAATAGTCTTTAAAAATATTATATTTTTTATTTTCTTTTCAATAATCTCAACTTATTCCTTTCTTCCAATTTATTTTAACATTATCTGTACAATTTATCCTTTAGCCATTAAAATTTTAGTGCATCAAAAAAAATATTTTTTAAAACTGTCATTTTCATTAAAATCAAAATATGGCACACAATCTCTCTCTCTCTATTGTTTGTAACTAGAGCAAAAAAAGAAATGAAAACTTGACTTTCTTTGAAAAAAAAGTATTATTGTACATGGACAAAGATTGTGAGATACTTTGTTTTCTTTTTTTTTGTTTGCGTAATTGGCTAGATCTAGAAAATGTCCTTTGGATTTTTTTAAGGTAGTTTTTTATACACAACTATGTATATATGTACATATATATATTTATATGGAAATTCTTTGATCCACAGTTACCTACTTACCATGTTTAAAAAAAAAGATGACGATTTTCTTTGAAAGAGAGAATTCAAGTATTACGTCTTTCGATTTTTTTTCTTTTGAAGTTTACTCATCACTGACTTTTTATTCTCTCTCTCTCTCTCTTCTCCATTTCTTGGTTCTGACTGAGGAGTCTGAAATAAATTAGAGGGAGCAAAAAAATGTGTGAAAAAATCACGACTTTCTCTCCCTCTCTCTTAGCAACTCACCAAGCCATGTCACATTTTAGGCAACTTTGAAAATGTTTTTTTTGCACTCATTTCTTTTATCTCACTCTCTACCATAAATAGTGAATGACTAAGAACATTTTTTTCTCCTTTCTCTCTTTAATTACCACTGTTGACTTGTCACACTGAAAAAAAGAGAAAGTAAAAATCATGTACATGTATACAATAACGTTAAATAATTTAAAAGAAATCTTTCATTTCATTTTACACATAAAATTTTCCTCTATCACCATACACACACACACACACAGGGTGATACTTTCCCCCGGAGGGCTTTCTCTGTAGAAAATGATGTACAGACCACATGAAAGAATTAAAAAGTCTCATACATGTGATTACACATGAAATGAGTGAAGGAAGAAAGAAAGAGAGAGAGAAAAAAAACTTTATTTTCTAGGCCCATTAAACTTTTTTTCCAAGTTTTTCCCCATTTTTTTGAATGGCCCATAAATTTCATGGGCACATTCAACATTTGACTGAAGGAGAGAGAGGGAGAAGGACAGAAAAAATATGGGGACTCTCTCTCTCTCTTCCTTTTTGTATGTGTGTACAGATGTGAGACTACACAAAAAGATGGAAAATTTGATGATGATGATTCTCTCCCATTATTTCTTATTCATTATTTCCTTTATGAGCTCCAAAAAAATGTGTACAAGTCATCACAGACTTTTTCTATTCTAGTCTCAATCATTTTCAATATCCCTCTTTTCATCTCTCCCATGTGTGCCTGTCAAAAAAATATTCTGTACTGTACAGATAATTTTTTGTATGTACTTTATAGAGGAGTGGAGTTGAGAATTTTTTAAACTTTACACTTTCCCTTTGACTATTATCTTTTTTTTATGAAAGAGAAAAAAAGAGAAAGGAGCATCATAGTTTATATTATTATTACACTTAAATAGCTTTATAACAATGATACAATTTGAAAAAATGTCCCTTTAAATTTAATGAAGGAACCATATGCAAGTCCCATTTTTATTTTTTTTGAATGAGAATAAGCTTCAGTATCTGTACATCGTCCATTTTATTAAGTGTACCTACATACTTTATTATTGTGTCTCAATATCAAGATTATTTTTTTAACAATAAAAATCTCAAAATAATGTTATTAGATTACATTAAATTCACAATGTTACATGACACTCCACTTTAGTCCCACCTTTTTTTTCTCTTCTTTTTTATGGGTAATCCAATTTTGAACAATAAAAAAAGAGAATAATTCTCTCTCTCTCTCAATGAAAAAAAAATGTTGACTCAATCGAGAGCAATTTTGACAAAATAAAAGCTTGACTACAGTCGCACCAGCCCCTTCTTTTTTTTAAAGTGTAAAGTTACTGACTGTCAATGGGAATGAAAGTGGCAAGTGAATGCCTCAAGAGTTGTAGGTCTCTTTTCTTTGGAAAACGATTATCTATTCAATTTATTTCACGTATTCATCCTCTAGGTACTCTCCGAAAAGAGAGAGAGAGAGAGAGAGAGAGAGAGAAAACGACATTGGAATGATCGTAGCTTAAATTTAAAGGGAAAGTCGGTGGATCATCTCCTTCATACAAAAATCTTCCTATTTTTTTGCTACATTTTACTATGTGTACAGTTACCACCTAAAATAGACTTTGCTCTCTCTCTTGACAATCGAATCCCCCCTTTTTATTTTTTTTTCTTGGAGAATATCTGTATAGTGAAAGATCATTTACAAGAATTCAGTGGAAATCGATCGTCCACCCTAACACCTCACTGACTGTAGACTGTAGACACCACCCCCAAAAAAATCTCCAATGTCGGCATCCATTATTCATTCACTCCATCTCTCATCATTCATATTACAAGAACAAGTCATTAATATCTTTACACTTTTTTTTCTATTTTACTTGTTTGACCTTAATGAGACAAGATTTACCAAATTCTTTTGTAGTCCTTGTGACCTGGTTCACAGATGAGAATTTTTAGCGTCAACCGTGACAAAGCCCGGGTCTTTTGTTTTTTTAATCTGGGATTTAAATTGAATAATTTAATTATGGTATTACCCTCATCCTCCGTAACCTCCATGCGTGTCCTATAGGAAATTACAAATTCCCTCCTCGTGTGCTTTCCCCTTAATTCCGTGGGAAGCACAATGACCCATTTTGTCTCCTAATTATTATCAACTCATACAAAATTTTGGTCATTTTGACCCATTCTCACTTCCCACCCACAAATAATGGGGTGGGGATTTAAATAATGTGATAAATATTATAATAGGCATTGGGGAAAGTTTTCTTTTAAAGTTTTTGTATAAAATTAAAAATTTTAGGAAAAAAAGAATTGGAAATTTGTGTGAGGGTGTACACGACCGTGTGGTAGTGGTAGTGGAAGGGAATCGAGTTATTGGGGAAAGACAAGTTGTCAAAAAAGTGTGGGAGTAAATGACAGAGGAGCTATCGATCTCCGTGTGGTTTTTCAAGTTTGTGGATTATAAACATGTACATATGGTTTATATTATGATGGTGTGTATATATATGTATACATATATACATTGTCAAGTGGCTGTTGTGTAGATTTAATAATAAATTATGCATCTTTTTCTCTTTATGTACATTACAGGAGGAAGATGAACTCTCAGCTTTAATGGATTATGACTGAAATTGTGGCTCTCCTCCTCCTTCTTCTCCTGTCACCAAGTAAGCTTTAAGTTCAAAGATAAATAATCAACTTTCTCTCCCTCTCTTTCTCTCTCTTTCCTTCAATAAAATTCTACTTTCTCATTTTCATTTAACATGAATAATTTCTTTTTAAAAAAATCTTCTTTTTTCTAAGTAAAAGCTCAATTTAATTTTATAATTAAGTTATCTCTCTTTACAAAATAGTCATTTACTTAACTGACGTTTAATCAATTTTCTTTGACTAATTGTTTGTTCTAATTAAAAATGAATTTTTTAAGTGACATTCTCTTTTTCTACAGAGACAAATTTGTCTCAAAATTTACAAGCTGTGTAGTACAGGCACAGTAAATTAGTAGAGTATAAAAAATATAAATAATTTAATTTTAATTTTTTTCCTCCATAAATAATTTTTTTTAAAAAAAGAAACGTCAAACGTTAAGTAATTATGAAGAAAACAATTCTTTTCTAATTAATTTATAATTATTTTCTTTTAGTCTATCTGTATACCAGTGTAGCAAGTGTAGAAATTAATTAGAATATAATTTTCTCCAAACTCCTACTTAGAGAGACAGTTGTGCATGAAAAAAAAAGTCTTTCATTTTTATTTGTCAATTAAGAACGAAAATAATTTATAACTTTCTCCAAGAAAAAAAACCATTTCACATTTCAATCTACCATAAAAAAAAGATTTTTGTAAAAATTTGGCAAGAAAATATTATTAAAAAGTTGATTTGTGTCATAAAAATAAAAATTTTGGAGGAAGGAAGCGTTTATAAAAATAGACATTTTTGTGTGTGCACATTGTACACACACACACGCACTGAACTACAAAAATATCTCGTTTCATTGGACTAGCCCCATATTCAAATATTCAATTTCCATGGGGAGATGGTATCAAAAAAGCTCAGTACTTTTCCTCTCTGTCAAGCTAAAGACCAGTGTGCTCCAGAGAGAGAGAGAGAGAGAGAGCCCCTATAAATAGTTAAGAAAGACTGTTTGTTGTCAGAAACATTGGAGAAAGCCAGAAAAAAATGGGAGGGAGACCTTCGGATCGTTCAAGCTCTCAGTGTGAAAAGTAAACAAATGAAGGAAGAGTTCATATCGTTACAACAGGAAAAGCTCCTTAGGTTCATGATGACGAGGAGTAGAAGAGGAAGAGGAAGAAGAAAAGCTTGTGTGTTTTGTACACAGTCAAAGTTACAGGATAAAAGAGCAAACAAGAAGGGTAAAAGAGAGAGAGAGAGTCGTCTCAAGAGGAAATCCATGCCATGTAACCATATGAATAGAACAGCATGTCAGACAGAACCTAAAAAAAACCATGTTGAGAGATACTCGATCCCCAATTTACAATCTTGCACCACCATCCCTCTCTCTCTCTCTTATTTTCCATCAAGGAAAATGAAACTTGTAGTAAAAATTAATTTTGTTATTTCATTAGCTCAACCTAAAAAAAATTGAGAGAGAGAGAGAGAGTTGAGTATTGAAAGAGCACTTGAAGGAAGCTGGGAGGGAGGACTAATGAAAAAGTTGAGTAAACGCAATTTTATGAACGGGGGAACGAGACCTCCTCCTTTTTTGGTGTAAAGGAATGTGCCCCCGTCTTGGGTCTCTACCACAATAACCAACAAGTTTACCCATTTGAAAGAGAAAGAGAGAGAGAGAATATGATTCATAATAGACAAGCATAACTTTCTCCTAAATTAAGTTTCTATAGTTTATCCCTGTCTTGGATAAAACTACAGACTTGAAAATATTATCAAGTAGTCTCTCTTTCTCTCTCTAAAGACACAACAACTGAACGAGAAATCTTCATAATAAAGAGAAAACAGAGTTGACGCTTGATTGCATTTTAGTCTAGACTTGAGAGAGAGAGAGAAAGTCAGAGATTAAAATAATCCCTAACTCTTTTTTTTCTACCTTTTTTTCAACGTCCATCTCTCTCACATGCTAAACCTGTCAATTTTCCCTGAGAGAACTTTAGGTTATAAGAGCAAACAAGAAAAACCAAGTTTCCTTAAATAACTAATTGCTTTTAAAACTTTTTTTTTGTTGAAATAATCGAGAATTTTTTTTATGTACACTTTTTTTTGAACCCCAACATACAAACTTATTATGAGAGAGAGAGAGAGAGAGAGAAAGGGGAGTACTTGGTATTTGTTTGACGAAAAACTTTTGTATAGAAAGCCCAGTTTATAAAGTAGTTTGTAGTTTTAAAACCATGTGCTTGAGAGAGAGCGAGAGAGAGAGAGAGAGAAAGTATGTACGCGTTTTGCATAATTCAAAATATAAATACTTTGAGCCCTATACACTTTTAACTATTTAATCACATTAAATCTTGTATGAAGAGAGAGAGGCCATAGAGTTTTTCCATGTAATCAGATGTACAAACTTGTTTAGGGGTTCTCATACAGACAAAAAAATCTGATAATGTGTAAAATGTCAAGTGAGATTACAATCACAAAATAGTCCTTCAACTCTAGTAAATAATCCACAACATAGTAAAATACAAATTGTAAGAACATGTAGGACATGTAAGTCACTTAAGTTTAAATCAGATTTAGAAATTCCACTAAATTAATTTAATTTATTTGTTAGAATCCCAATTTAAAGATTTAATTCTTCCCCATAAAAAAAATCTCTGTACAGATTTCTACACAGAGTTAAATGTTTTTTTTTACTTCAAAAAAATGTTGATAAGAATAGACAGACTGATTGATAGACAATTTTGGAATTAGTCCAATTTCCTCCATAAAATGAATTTCCCTCATTGTTAAATTCAAGCTCAAATTGATGGGGGATAAAATAAAATAGACTGGCTGTGTGTGTGTGTATATCTGCACTTTAGTACTCTGTACAATTTACTACACATAAACTTTCTCTTTTTTTTCCCTTGCTTAGTCTTGGCAACGTTGACCAGTTTTGTAGAAAATAGAAGTGGAGGGAGAGTCAAGATGCTGGCTTGATGAATATAGTGGATGGAGGATTATAGGGATTTGACTCCATTATTCACGAGACAAGGTGACGATAGGGGGAAAAAGGCTCTTTTTTGGGGAGTGTCTACACCAGCAGTTTTCTCTCTTACACATGAAAACTCCAAGTAATGTTGTACAATCGCATCTTATCCCTGGGTGGTCTCACCCAAAGAATAAACGAGAGAGAGAGAGAGAGAGAGAGCAGGTGACTTTGTCCTAGCGTATCTTTTAATAATTAAACGAATTTCCCTTGTATCCCCCCTTTTGTCCTCATCATTTACCCAGTAAAAATTCAAAGGTCGGCCTTTCTCTCTCTCTCTCTCTGTCGAGTGGTCTCAAACAACTTGGAAATTAGTCCTTGTAACCTGAGCCCCATTGATAGGACAATTAATTTAGCTTTTGAATTCAAACTCTACACTTTTAAACAATCCTTTTCTATTTTATCCCTCCTGCATTTCTCCTTTCTTCCAAAGTCAGAAGGGAAAATGGACTACTTGTACAGAGAGAGAGAGATGAGGGAAAAAAAAGATGAAAGAGAGATTCTACTTGATTTTGTACACTCCAACTACTGTGTAACACCCTCCAGCAAGTATTAACTTTCTCCTCAAGTTCTCAATTACAACCAACTCCTTGTGGTTTGCCAAGGGGAAAATTCAGTGTGTGTGTGTGGTGAATGAAACGAGGATGACTTTGCAACTATTGTCTATATATATATACATTGTATTGCATGGAGAAAGTAGATGAGCACGAAAGAGCAGTTAATGTGGAAAATGTACGTGAAAATTGAAATTTGTAAAACTTTTTTTTTCTCTTTTGTCTCTAGTGGGCGTGATTCTCACTTCGGGGGACAATAACGTGACCTCAACTGAATCACCATCCTCAGATCCAACCTTATTAGCTCATGTTTATGACTCGCACGCAAATCTCAGGTAATTCAATAAAACAATAAAAAAAATTCTTTTTTTTACATTGTAACTTTATTCTTTAGTCTAATTAATTTTAGTTTATTTTTTAAATAAATTAACTGTAATTTAAATATTTGTGAAAAAAATTAAGATTAATTTTATATGTAGGACAAGTACAACTATATTTTACAGGTCAAATATATGTAGAAATAATTTAAATTAAAGATAAGGACCTTTGGGAATTTTTTGTGGGAGTTTGAGCTTTGAATAATCGTTTTTTGAGCCCCTTTGAGTGACGTTATAAAGTGTTATGAATTTTTGAGACTAGAAAAAAAAGTTTTTTTTTCAAATGACAAAACCCAAAAATTTCATCATGAGTACAGATACATAGAAAGTAGAAAACGTGGTTCACATTTACCAAGAGAGAGAGAAAGCTGTCATGTGGTTGAGTTTCAAAATAAAAAGTTTTTTGTGTGTCATCTAAACAAAGAGAAATGTTTACTATTAAATAGAAAGACAAGGTAATCTACACACACACAAGGTAATCTAGGACAATGAGATAAAATTTGCAAATTGCAAAATATTTTATTCTCATCACAACACACAACAAACACTGCCATATGTCATAGACAATAAGTTAGAAGAGAGAGAGAGAAAGCAAGATAGGGGGTTTTATTTTACACAAGATTCTTCAATAATCAGAGCTTTAACTTTTGAGTTGCTTTCTCCTCTACGATTAACTTGTTTGAGCTCTCATTTTACAGCTCTCATGTCATCATGAGCGCCCATAGAAAGGTTTCAGAGGATTCAAAGGCTTTTTTTCCTAACAACAACGGCCAATAAATGGAGAAAGCATAAAAGAAAGGTGTATTGTTGTCTATGTATATATGGAAGGTATTTCTCCCCCACAAAGAGAGAAAAAAACCCGTTTCCACTCCACGTCCCTCGTAAATTTTTATACGGTGCTACAAAGGGAGGAATAAAAAATCCAAATAAAATTCAAAAGGGAGGACCAAGGGATGATGAGAGGGAGGGGTAGAAATTTATCACGATTTTTTTTGATAGAGTTTTTTTTTGAATTAATTTTATGACATCTAAAACATAAGATTTGTTTGAGGACAAGTACAGAAAATGTTGGCAGACGTTAGAAAAGAGAATGAAGCAGAGAAGTTCAATGGCAATGAATAGAGAATTTTTTTAACATTGATGACGAAAGATCTTTGTGCGTACAAGACTTACCACACACACACAAACACAGTGGAGCTCATAATATGCAAAAGGGAGAAAGCTATTGGTGAAATTTTGCGGATTGTTCAGTGTGCATCGGAAGTACGCACTTAAGGACAGGAAATTCCTCCAAGATTGGCATTTGGCACCGAAATCTACGAGTTTACCTAAGACTCAAAAAAAGGAGGGAAAGGCCACTAAGAGAGAAAGGAGCTCATCTCCTATAATATATAAATGGAACTAAAGAGAGAGAGAGAGAGAGAGAAAGTAAAGGGTTTTTTTAGCGTAAATTTAAAGGGGAAGGTGGCTTGCATTAAGGAAAGAAAAAAAAGGGAGTTTTGGCAAGGGCTGGTAGCCGTAAATAAGTCTTTATCGCTCTCCTTCTCAGAGCAGATGGGGATCATTATAATACAGTGGATCCATGGGCAGTTCTCTCAGTACCAGGTTACAAATTGCAGCTAAGCAGCATTCATTGATTCTAGAAATAGACGCCCTCACTGTGTCCATTGTCCGTAAACAATGACTTTTAATGAAACTGTTAGTCTTCTCTCTCTCTCTCTCTCTCTCTCTTGACTACTGTAATCTAACAAAACGCTCAACCATTTCTAACCTTTTTCTCTCTCTTGATATTTTATTTTTTCCAACATCAACATCCCCCCCCTCTCTCTCTCTTGAAAACTGATACCATTTTTTTTCTTGCCACTTACAACATTTTTTATATTTAACTCCCACTCCTTTCTCTAGTCACTTTCTCCACCTCCACCCACCAATTGACTTGTCCCATCCCTTCCTCAATGAGTGCAATTTCAGTTTCTATTCCCAGTCTTTGAGTTCAAGGTTCTATTTTTGAGGGTCAGTGAAAGTTGGAGTATTTTTTTAACATGTTAAAAAAAGGACACCCAGGAGTATTGGGAATAGCCAATATTTGAGAGAAAGTTGTGGACTTTTGTTTTTAGAGTTGATTGTTTATAGTGAACAAGTGAAAATTACTGTCAAGTTTGAAATTTTATGACAACTTGATGATACTCTCATTGCAATTAACAAGGTGGACTGACTTTCCATTTGGAAGAGAAGGGACAGAGAGAGAGAGGGAGAGGGAAGATGAGATTGTTTGGAGACTCCATAAAGGTCTCATTATGGTAGAAAAAAACTTGTCTCTAAAGGGCTCTTCCGTTTCATTGATAGTTATAGTTGTCGACTATATTACTTTTGTTTATAGAGATAGACAAACCAATTTCTATAGAATTTGTATTTAACGTGCACTATAATTTATATAATAATTTAGAATTTTTTTTCTATCGTCTTCTTAGTTGTAACATCAACTTTGATGTATATAATTATTATAGACGTTACAATTGTACTCAAATGGGTGAGAAAAAGACTAATTTGAAATTCCTTTTTTTGGGGGGGGGGGAAAAATAGACATCATCATCACAATCATCCATGGGGTCCACATTTTGAAGAAAATCCCATGAATGTTACAGTCCGTGAGGGAGACAATGTTCATTTAGAGTGTCGTGTTGGACTCATTGAAGATAAGCTGGTAATGTATTCAACTTCCTTTTTACATTTTATCTTTTAACTATACAGGGTGTTGCATAAATTCCCTTTATTTTTTTCCAATTAAATTTATTTTAAATTCAAAACATTCAATTCAAACCAATTTTTTATTGTTCAAATTATTTAAAAACCATCACAATGTAAATCTTCTATTTTTTGACTTTTCTCCATGAAATTTAAAGTAATCTATTTAATCCAAAATAAATATTTTAAATGACTCTATCAACTATGGGACACCCAATATATAATTAAGGTTTAGAAATGTGGCTAATAAAATGAGGATTGTGATGGCGATGGCTCACTACTACACATACAATCATCATCATTACTTCTTGGTATATGGTTTTTTTCCATTTGGAATCTTGCTTTGATTCTAATCCAGTTTTTTATACTCTACTCACACTGCTTATAAAATATAATATGGTTATGTATATCCATTATATGTAAAGTATAATTTAATTTTTATAAAAAAAAAATATTTAAAATTCAATTGTAACCTTATTTCCGCTATTTTTAGTCATGACTCATGAGTCATGACAAACTATTTAATTCTGAGCTTAGTTTAATTATTAATTAATTTAACTCGTGTTCCTCTACATTACGATATATGTATTTTGTAGTAAAGTGTTTTTTTGTTAAATTGTAGCAAATGTTTTCGAAGGAATTAGATGACAGTAGCCTGTCTTAAGACTAAAGAAAAAAATAAAATGAAGAACTCTGTTAATGTAGTTTAGGTAAGTTTTTTGAGAGGGGTCCTTACATATCGTTTTTCATGTATAAAACATTTTCCCTTTTATATCCCTTTTTCTCCCTGTCATCATCATCTGACTCTCGCGCTAATGACTTTGAGGCAAATTGTTGCCTATGAGTATCTCAATGTGCAAATGGCTTTTTAGCAAGTTTCAAGCTTGAAAACTCTAGAGTCCACTTGCTTCTGACTTTGGCAACAGTCCCCCAAATCTCCCTAGGGATTTTTACAAAATTACTTTGCCACAAAAACCATAGGCTCACAATCTCCTATCCCACTCCTATATCTCATTTAATGTGTGGTACGAACAAGAGTTTTATATGAGGAAGGCTTGAATAAATAAAATTACTTTAAACAATTAACCGCTATTTTTTATTATATATAAAATGCACACAATCTCCCCTATTTTTATAGTCCCTCTCTCAAACCTCCCAAAAACTCAAGGAAAAAAATAAAACAAACCCGAATGACCCAATTGTGGAAAAAATAATCAACTTTTAATTTTAAATACTGTAAATATACTTTTTTTCTAATATTTAATACAAAATAAACAAACTTAACCTACACTCACAATTAATGAAAAAATGAAAAACAAAACTACAAATAAAAACAAGCCCTCCTAAGTACCAACCACCACAATGATTGTCTGTATAACGCAAAAGAAAAAGAGAGGAGAAAGGAAAGAAAGTAATTTTTTTGATATTTACCAAAAATAGTTGAGAGAAAGTCAATATTGGCGAGAAATAGAAAAAAAAACTATTTTCTCTCCCGTATCCCCTCACCTAATCTAAACCTGAAGAGTAAACACTATAGAAAAAAAGAGAAAGTTTTTATTGACTGTATATAGACTCATAACAAATACCAAAAAAATGGATAGGGACAAGTTGTGTGTGTCTGTAGGTAAGTCCATGTTGATATTTTAGTCCATGTATTACTTTTTATTTTTGTCGGAAAATTTTTTTTTTCTTCTTTTGGACAGAGTGAGGGCGACCATTGGGGATTTCAGAGACAATTTTCCATGTTGACGTGACACAATTGAGAACATTATTCTTGACGACATGTCCCAACAAACTTTTATTTATTTTGGTAGACATATGTAACATTTTATTAATGTAGCCAAAAGCATCCTTGTTTTCATTTGACTAGTCCTCCTCCTCCCCCTTTTAGTACAAGAATCCTTCCCTTAAGACAGTTATATTTATATACAGAGAATGTGAGGAGTGAGGAATAAAAAGGACTGGGTTGAATAACATGAGGGACATACGTACAGCATAGGTACATAACAATGTACAAGGACAAGTGTAGAGACAGTCTCTCTGTGTAGTTTTTTTTTGTCAAGTGATGAAAAATAAAAAGAGTGGCTCAAAATGTATTCTTTGCCTCTACATAATTGCTATGGCTTGAAAAATAAAATGAAAGTTTTCCATGTCTGAGCAATGTCATGCTATGGCATCCCCATGACTATGCCACGCTGTTTTTTTCTCTTCTTCTTTCTCTTCTTGTGCTTTCTCTATCCATCTGTCTGTCTCTAGAAAACTTGTATCCTTTGTCACAGTCAGCATTATTTATTGAAGACAGAGACAGGACTCAATGCTCTTGTATTGTATTTATTTCACTCCACAACTACAGACAACATTGTTCAACACTAACACCAATCCCATTCTTGCTTTCTCCCCCACTTTCTCCGTCCACATTAAGCTGACTACGTGTAAGATAAAAAAGAATGAGAAAATTCAATTTGTTGTGATTTTTTCCCTTGCTTTCTCTCTCTCTCTTCTCATGACTGGAATGACAAAAAAGAAGAAAAACTTGGAAATTATCAACGAAATCGAATTTTAACAATGGGATTATGCACAAGTAAGAGACAGGGGAAGATTGTCCCATTGCTCCACGTGCGTACCCGCATCATATTTCATCCTTCGCTTCCCTTTCCACAAATAACTCTCTCTCTCTTACCTACACACATTGGACATGCATAAAATTGGGCTCTTGCATGCTCCATGCTGGTAAAAATGTATTTTGTCAAGTAATAATTCATTCCCTTGACTCTCCCTTATATTTATATTATGGGTCTAAGACGTAAGAGAGATTTTTTTTATTTTCCTTTTCAAAAAAAATTTGTACAGATGAAAGAAGCAATTTGGGCAAATAACCTAAATGTACACTTGTTAATGTGACAAGTCGGCTGTAGTTGAAATGTAAAATCTTTTTTTTTTGATATAGAAATTTTCGTTTTCTATATTAAAAAAATAATCAATTTTTATAGTGATATATATACACCTTACGAAAATTAAATACTTGGAAAATATCAGCTCTCCTGGCTGTGTCAGCCTACGTCAAGGAAATGAAGACAGTTTTTTTATCCTGTTGCCATTTAAATTACCTTTTTTGGGGGAGGGGGTTCTTGTCTACACAAGCACATTAACTATTACTGAGTAAGTAACTCTGGCTCTCCCTCCTCATCTGTCATGTTTTCTTCATTTTTAGAGTAAAAAACCAAAGAGAAATTTTTTTTTCTCATTATAAAATGTACAGTTGGTGTATATGTCGTAGCCCAGAGTGGGGCTGGTCCAGAGCGGGGCTGGTCCTTTACTGGCCTAGGCTCTGGTGGGTAGCCACCGTGGACTAGTCCAGAGTGGCCAGTCCAGAGTGGGTACC
>JAQIVZ010002531.1:0-20053 GCA_034700945.1 Arrhopalites spinosus
TTTTTTAACATGACAAAGTTGGGGAAATTGTTGTCCCCGTTCATTGCAATATACCAGTAAAATATTCTCACTGTACACATACATATAATGTACATACTTATATACATACATAAAACTCTATAGGTGGTCATGAATTTTTTTTTATTTCCAACACAAATAAATGAGGGGACACTTTTGAGCTTTTCTTATAGTGTCCCCTATCTGTAGGTACATAATTGTATTTTACATATTGTGTACAACTAGTCCAAAATTTTAGTCAAATTTTAGTTGAATTCATCCTCATATTTTGAGAATACAAAACAAGTTTACAAAAAATACTCTCTCCTGTTTTTTTGTCCAGGACGATGACCAGGGTCGATTTTTTTTTATTTGGAAGTTGAGCATTCAGAAACTGATTTGGCGTGCTATCTGGCAGTCTCTGTGGTGAAGTTCGAAGAACAGATTTGACTCTGTGTGTGTACATATTTACTCTTCTGAAGTACTTTGGTCTCTCGAGAAGGTTGGTGTGAAAAAAAATCTTTATTGAAAATCAACAGAAATTTCAATCAAATGTGAAATATTCAATGAGTGGAAGTCTTTCCAGTCATTTGACCTCAAAGTGAAACTCTGTTAAATGCCATCAACTCCATTACTCTCCCCTGTTCAACAAAACTCTCATCGTGCTGAGTCGACAATGTAATTACAATTATCTTTTTTGAAACAAAATTGTATAGTCACGTAATAACTTTAATTGGTATGTATATTATCTTTGGTGTTTAATTAACAGTGGTCGATTCTCATTTATTTTTAGGGGGACTGGACGAAATTCACGAAATTCTGAGAAGAGACGGGAAAGGTCAAAAGTCGCTGCAAGAGACAGAAGAAGTAAAGAATCTGAAATATTTTCAGAATTGTCCCAATATCTTCCTTTACCGGAACCAACAAGAAATTCTTTGGACAAGGCTTCTGTAATGCGGTTGAGTTTGAGTGATTTAAAATTAAGAGCAATGATGGAGAAAGGTAAGGGAATTATAATTAGTCATTTAGTAATTACATAATTTTGAACAGGGTATGTTTAACATAAGTACTTTGATTTCAAATTTTTGTAGTGATGACAAACAAGTTTTTTCATAACTTGAAGTAGACTACTTCAAGTAGTCTCTATTGATTTTCAATTTTCGAAAGAAAAATGTCTAACGTAAATAGTTAAATAGATAAGATAATTCTCTTGAGACATAGTTTAGTGTGAGAACAATGAAACTAAAAATAAGTATTTGTGTTAAGTTTATACAGTTTTTCTTATCTGGACCTGTCCATTTATTTATTATAGCCATGTTTTGTTTGTTTATTGACAGTATCTTCTGGTGAACCTAATGGATCAAGAAATAACATTGGAAAAGAGTTGGAATCCGAATTGGGTACTTTATTGAACAATGCAATGGGAGGATTCCTACTTGTCTTATCCACTGATGGGGATATAATTTATGTGTCAGAGAGTGTTACAACCCATTTGGGTCTTTCTCAGGTCTGAATATTTACTTTGTAAATTTGTTTTTTTTACTATTACGTAGCAGCACAATAAATTACTCTTTTGAATCTTAATGCAGGTTGAGGTGATGGGGCTTAACATTTATGACTTTAGTCATCCCTGTGATCATGCTGACATCAGAGACTTACTTTTTGTCAATAAAAAGGATGCAAACGAAGATATTGGACGTTCGGGCTCATTTCGTATGAAATGTACAATCACTGAAAGAGGTAATTTCATGTTCATTTTTTTTAAAATGACATAATTTTAATTTTAAAATGTTCATGAGACTTATTAATATGTGGAATTTATATCTTATAGGTCGTAATGTTCATATTAGAGCAGCAACTTACAAAGTAAGTATAAAGTCTATTGTAAAGCGTGTTTTTTAAAATCCATGATTACAGTTCATTGCAAAAATAACTTTTATATAATGGTAGGTTGTTTTGAGTAAATAAGAAGTGTACTTAGTACACGCATGTTAATCAGTAGAGCTTAAGTTGTGAAATCATCAGAGAGTAACGTTACTAACATTCATCATTATAAATTTTCTAGCTGATCGATTTTACGGGTCGAATGCTTCCAAGTATTGGAGACGATGAGACAGGTCGATGGTTTGTAAGCATCGGAGAGCCATTGCTTCACCCATCTGATGTGGATATTCCATTAAATAAACAAACGTTCTTGACGAAACACATCCCAGATATGAAATGTGAATTTGTTGACGACAGGTTTGTAATACAACACAACATTTATCTTACAAGTTTTTTTTATTATTGTATTATGTAATTGGAGTACATAATAGTATTCATTCATAGCACTGTTAACCATTAAACATATAAATTAATTGATTTATTTTGTAATTTTTTTAGCATTGGACCATTTTTGGGCTACCGTCCAGAAGATTTGATTGGAAAGTCAATATTTGAATTTCATCATGCATCTGATGGCCCAGCTTTGGCCAAAGCATTCAAATCACGTATGTACAAAAAGAATTCTAACGATAAGAATTTAATTTTTAAATCTTTGTGTGTCCATTTCCTAATTTTTTTCCGATTTCCTAGTTTATGTGAAGGGGCAAAGTGTCACTGAAAGGTATCGATTTCTAGCCAAACACGGTGGTTGGGTATGGGTGGTTACTCAAGCTACTTTAATTCCGTCAAATAGTGGAATGAAAACTAATTCTATTGTGTGCCTAAATTTCATAACAAGGTAAGAAAAATTCAAAGATCCTCGCTTTATGTAGTGACATGATGTAATAATGTACAATAGTCAAGAACGAATATTTCCTCAAGTGTACAGATAATTTGTCATGTTCATTTTGAAATTTTATTCTCATATTTTTTCACATTGTAGCGGTATAGAAAATGAGGATGAAATTGTGTCTGGAATTCAACAAGAACGTCCTGCCTGCAGACCATTTACAGTGATTACACCAAATTTCAAGAATTCTCCATCATTTGTGACACCAGTAAATTCGCCAAAGGAACAAGTACTTGAGAAAGAACGACAAAAAGAAAATATTTTGCCACATATTATTTCGGCTGGGAAACCAATTCCAAGTACAACCAAAATTTTTGCACCAAGAACTGACGACATGGATTCTGGTTTCCTCATGCCGTGTGATGATAGATTGATTGGTACGTTTTTTTACAATGCTCCAAGAAAATATTATACATTAGTTTGTTTGGTGGAATTTTTTTTTCATTTCATTAATTGAATTTTTCAGTGAGCAAGGAAGAACCGGAAGATTTGACCCATTTGGCCCCAATCGCAGGAGATGAAAGTGTTCCATTGGCCTTACCATTGCTTGACAATCTTTTAAAGTCTTTGGATGGAGCCAATATGGAGTACACTTTAAGTAACTTTATCATTGATGTGAATGCGGATGATTTACCACCACTTTTAGAAGAGCAATATTCAACGGACACGGATGACCAAGAATGTATATCTATGAAAAGTTCATCTCCGTTATTTTTACATGGATCAGACCCACATATGCCCATGGTGGGTTCCCCGGGCTCAAAGTCATCATTGTTGTCTCCATTTCAACAACTGTCACCAAGTCAAAGTTATGCTAGTAGCACTATGAGTCCTGGGGATTTACATTCACCCTATAGTTTGGGAGGAGAGAGTGCAAGCAACTATGACAGTTCTCAACCATCAATTCCAGCTCTTGTGAGCATGCAAGAAGTACCGTCAGCCATTTTATTTGGACGTCATTGGGCAATTAATCCTGGGGGTACAGACACAATAAGTGCTAATGATTATCGGAGCCATAGTCCTATGGGCATACATTTTTCGTCTTCAGAATCAGAGAGTCCTCCGGTATCTTCTATGATGAGTCTATTGCCATTAAACGATACGGGTGAATTTATGGTGTTAGGTCAGTTAAGTCCAACCCTCTCGAATGACACCGGCGAGCTATTGAGTCTACAAGACTTTAATGTGTAGGTCATTTTAATAAAATGAAATTTTATTCCGTTTTTAAAATGAACAAGTGTTCATAAATAATCATAATTATTATTATTTCCCTTTAGTTCTAACAACAGTCTAACCAGAGTGTTAGTTTGTGGGTCAGAAACTCAACATCAATTTCCATTTGACACGAAAGAAAATAATTCCAAGAACATTGATATGCATTCCGACAGTTGTTCCAGTGACTTTACAAGTGGAATAACAAGAAGCACAAATGAAGAAGGTATCGTATTTAACTCCCTAGTCCCTTCCTAAACTTTATGATTCCCTAGAAAACATTGATACTGATGATTGTATGTTGATTACTTTTTCGGTAAAAGTTGGGAGAGACAAATGGAATTGGGATCCAACGATAACTCAAAAGCGTCCTCATCAAGTGTTTAGCATCAAATCAGAAATCACCGATAGTGTTTTTGATAGTATTTCTTCTTCTACTGGACCTCGACTAGCCAAACAACCCAAACTTACTGGACCTTCACCTTCAACATTGTCAACAGATGAAAATCAAACAAACATCCCAAGTCCAACTGTCATAGCATACACAAAAACTGGTGACATTTCTGGTGAGAAGCTGTTGTGTACTAATAATAAAGAAATAAATGATGTACCAACAGTTGTAAATTCGACCTTAAATGATCACACAACTAGTCAGAGTATAAAAGCAGGAGAGCCACCCACACTTGGACCAACCCCACTACCACTACCACCACCAGTTGAGAGTGGAAAAGGTTTTGCTGAAATTGACCTAAAAGCTTACATACAAAATTTGTTGTCCAGTGGTCGAAGTGATATCATTAATGCACTGTTTAGCGAGTTGAGCAACTATCGCAAAGAGTGTAACTTAAATCAAACAACAACGGATGCCAATACCGTTACTACTACTTCAACTAAAATTATGGCAGCTAATTCAGAAAAGTCAGAGACGGGAGAATCTTCCGTTCTGACTCAAGATAAATCACAGGGTACCAAGGGTCTTCACAATCCAAAGGTAATATATTTCTAGTTCTTTACTTGATTGGCCAATTTGGCCATGGCTAAAATAGGGAATACGAAGTGACACACTATAATATTACCTATTTGGTTTGGTTGTAGTTTTAATGAAATAGAATCAATTTATGGCAGAATCTTTTTATCTTTTAATAATTTATATCTTAATTATAGCGTGATAATCAAGAAAACACTTCCCTGATCACAGTCATCGGCCTTGATACTGCAAAAACATTAGTCGAACTGACAACTTTTGATTGTGAAGTGAATGCACCAGCAAACGAAGGTTCTTCTCACCTCCATGCGTCCGAATTGGTGAAAGATCTTGATCAAATCAATCAAAATAATTTTCTATAGTGTAAGTTTTCTGAAAAAAAAAATATATGATGGATTTTTATTATGAGAGAGGGTTCACAAAAAATTTGAGTTTTAGTTTTCACACTCACTTCATCTCGTACACTCGTACAGCTCCAAATGGAATTTATATCCAATGGATATATCTTCAGAGGAATTGTTATCCATCACAAACACATACTATTGTGTAGTTTTTGACATTTTTATCTTTTATTTTAAATAACAATAAATGAAAAACTAAATTAAAATTTTAAAAAACGATATCGTCATTGATTTAGCAAATAAATCCAGTGTACTAGGTTGTATTTTGTAGTGATAAATTTTGTCCAGGGCAGCCATACATGATAGGTACCTTATGTATTTGTCAGTACAACGACCAAGTATACAATAGAATTTTTGTTTGAATGACTTGAGGTGCCCTTGATAAAAATAAATTGTCATTATTTCCTTTCCAGTCAAATTAATATTTTGACAATATTCTACGGTGACCAAATGAGAAGAATTTAGCTAACAAAGAAGCAGAATAAGATTAAGTTTCATATGTGTTCAATCAAAAAGGGTTTGTGTAGGACTCACGAGTTGTAGAAAAAAGAGTTTACTTTTTTTTTTGTTGATGTTGTTATTTTTTATTACAGTAGAAATCTACATAACTGCTATGTAATGTGCTCATATTAATTATAACCAAGAAAATGATTCTCTACCATATATACTTGTATGCACAAGTTGTGCAGCACAACGTAATATAATGTATAATGGCAAGATCTATTTTCTCTTCTTTTTTTGAGTACATAGAATGTAATTTTTTTTCACATCTTTGCTGATGTTATACTTTTCAAAATTATGAAGACTAAAGAAATATTTAATATTATTATTATTGTGTAAACCATCGGTTAAGAATTCAAGTCTGGCTTTATCATATTCGTTAATCTAGTGATTCTTCAAACTTAAAGGTCGCTTAAATGTAATTTCGATTCGTCAATGATATCAAATATTTTTATTTGCCTTGTAAACATGCATATATTTCGAAATGTCAAGAAATGACAAATTTTATGAGTATATAATATATATATATAAAATAATACTATAAATGTACGAATGTTGGATTTAGAGTAGTTCCATTTCTCTTTCCATTTTCATTTCGGATTCCATTTCGCTTTTGCCAAATGGAAAAAGTTTAAATGAATTCAACTCGTCGAAATGGAAATGGAAAGAGAAATATCACTCAAATGGAAACTTTAAATGGTGATTCCATTTGACCAAAGCGAAATGCAAATGGAAAGCGAAATGTAATTGTGAACTCTAAATGCTTGTTCCATTTGATAGCTCCGCCCACTTTACTCTTTGGTTAAATGGAATTGTAAAAAGAAAGAGCAACTCTAAATGGTCAAATGGAATGCGAAATGGAAATGGAAAGAGAAATGGAACGACTCTAAATCCAGCATAATACAAAATTTATATTATTACTAACTCAAATCCAAACGAAAGTGGATAGCATTATATGATTACGATGATTCGAGTACAATTTGATGTCATTACGTAAATTGTATTCACGTACGTTATGATAAAGTTGCAAAATATTTATAGAGAGATTATTGTATGGCTTAATTTTGATTGAAATAAAGAAACGAGTCTATCGATGACACAAAAAATTGAATATTGTAAAATTATTATTTTAAAAAACTATTTCGTAAAATCCTACAAAGAAAATAATTATTTCATTAATTTCTATGATAGGGAACATCTCATTAAATATGCACAAAACTTATTACCACAATTAAAAAGTTCACTGATCAAATAGTAGTTAACAAGCAGTACATGGGTATGGATGTATATCATTTTTATTTTATTATCATTTATCATTCTGTAATAGTCGAATTATATTCAACAACAGGAATTCTCCAACATGTTTGTAATCTTTAACACGTATTTGTACAAATATGAAAAATCACAATTTATTCATGTAGTTAAATGAGTCTACATACCTTTAAAAAAAGTCTACATTTACATGGCAGAGTATTTGTCCACCATTAAGTCTTTATACATAGGAGTTCATAATCCAAAAACTACTCAATTATTTCCATTATATACGCTATATACAATACATAATCCCGTTATCGAATATTTGTGACTTACTATGTGCGCAAACAATAAATTTATAAACTTTTATCTACACGATAATAATCATTACAAATTCTCACAGATTTTATGCCTTGTCCACCACGCAACATTTGACTCTTAAAGTAGTTAATCGGTTAAAGTTATAAAAAATAATATTTATTATACAACTCTGACAGACACAAAAAAGTGCATATGCAAATATATACTATTGTGTCATTTTATGTTACTACAAAGACTAATTTGTGAAGACTTGCCTCGTTCAATATTGTGGAATACAACAAGTACTCATATGTAAGGAGTAAGGACAGAACAAAAAATAAAATTCAACAGTAATAATAACGTGTAATAATTCTTTTCTCGGATAAATGACTAGTACTGACGTTTTCTGTGCTGCTAATGTTGTTTTACCTTACTTCAATAAGGTAGACAACGAAATTTTTTCCACGGTACACAACCCAGGTAAATTAAAACTTGACAATGCTGTTGATACGTGCTGTACAAATTGTGTAATAAATATTCATTAATAATATCAAAAAAATCAGTGTTTCCTTTCATATTCACGACAAATTATCATCGGGGATCATTGTAAGTTGCTGCATTGTAAGAAGAAGTAGCGCACTTTAGAAAAAAAATTAACACAGTTCACAAGTGCAGTGTAGATTAATTTTACAACTAGGTACCTAACAAACTTAACAAAAAAAAATTGATAATAATTAGTACAGTTAATTAATTATATAGCAGGAATGAGTAAAAAGTAAGTCAATAAGGACAAAACTCAAGAATAGCAAGAAAATTGTAAAGAAAATATTACGTTAATCTAAAATATTTAGAATATATCACATGGTGTCATTCACAATTGCAAAAAGACTGGTCATAATAAGTACTTTAGTTAATCCGTATTAAATTGGGATAACTTAGATAGTGAATTCGTATACCAAGGCTTAATATTTAAATAACAAATATATCTTTCGAAAAAACTATCAACTATATAGACTCTATAGAGAATTTACATTACTCCATTACATATCCTTCTGAAATTTTCGTAAAATTTCAAGGGTCACAAGGAGTACAGAACAAATTATTAATTAATTTCTTTCCAAAACTTATTCATTTTCACTCAACCTCAACCAAAAAAAAATAAATAATTTACTTAGTAACGAGAAGTACAACTAATGAAAAACTATTATAAATTTCGTTTTAATAATCTTTTGTATCTCACTAATGTATTTGGTATTGGTAACATTGAATTACCAAAAAATGATGAGAGCCAAGTGGAATCATTTTTTAGTGTATTAATTTGTACATGACATTAAATGGCAAGGATATATTCATAAGAAGAGGTTGGTAGAGCAAAAATGTTTTGGGTATATTGACTGGATAGAGTATAGTAATGTGCGATAGAGCTTTATAAAAGCTGGGCGTATGAACAATTAACTATCGTACTCTTATTAGAAGCGCAAAACCGAGTATGCATATTAGTGTCAAAGCATACTTTCACTTGGGAAGGACTCGCTAATCGTCTTTTATTTGTTGAGAAGTTCTATGACGTAATGTTGTTTCTACATCCGGCTCCTCCGGCACAGTATCATCAGCAACATAGGGTTGATTCTCCTTATCTTCATCAAGGTTTTCCTTTTTCTCGTCCTGTTTTTCAAGGTCCGGTTCTTGTGAGGATTCATAGTATTCTTGTGCATCCTTTTTGTCAGTGTCTGTGGGAATCGGGTCAGGCACAACGACAAATTCATCAGAAGATCTCCTATCAGACGTCTTGGCAATGGTCTCAGCTTTCTCATTAAGAGATTCGTTATCTGACTCACTTCCTTTTTCCAAATCTTTCTCTTGCTCCTTCGGTGGTTCCATTACAGGTTCAGAGGCTGAATTTAAATGTTCCTTATTTGTAGTCAGGACGCCTGATGATGGTCCAGTTCCAGGGAGAATGACTCGCTGATTCAATAGCTTACCTCCTAGCAAATACAAAAAAACAAGACATCATTAAATTATTTATTTGTATAATTTAACTCTCAATAACTTACTCTCTTTCATGAGTCGTTGCTTTGCAAGTGTTCTCCTCTCTTCTAACGACTTTTGAGAATTGGGAACTTTAAAATAAAATACGTGAAAATCATTATTATTAATTGTCATACTAAAAAAATTTCTACTAATATAGATTCTTATTAATATTTCCTCTTATTGTATTTTTAAACTAATACAGTTAATAAAATGATTTTTATTAAAATCAATTGAAATAATTGAGTAATTTTATTTCTTAAATATTTTATTTTATTTTTAATTGGTGTACCTTTCTGAGGATCATATCCTGCTGGGTATGTAATTTGCTTTGGAGTGAAAAATTTGAACCATGACAAAATTGCAATGATGGTCAAGAAAAATAAGTTTGTGCTAATTCCAATCACAGCAGAAAGTACAGGCCAATGAAACATCATATATCGAAGTCCCGTGAAATGAGCATGAATTTTGAGACGAGTCTGATAGATTTCGACTGAAAATAAAAAGAAATATTATTAAGTACCCCTATGTCCTATGGAAGACTAGACTCAAACAATTCACTTCAAACAATTATTACAACAGTCATGTTGTTATTACCGTGCTGACTTTGGATTTCAATTAAGGCATCCGTCACAGGATGACTCTACAAAGAGAACAAAATTTATTTACTATGATAAAACGATAATTTTGAAAGCTGTCCATATAAAGTCTCAAAAAGATTTGTCTGTCAATTCTTCTTTTACAATTAATAAATAACTAATTTTTGCCAGAATTTTTTTTCTTGATACCTGGCAAACACTTTCATGAACTATTATTGCCAAAGAGTATTTGAAAGATTTAATGAGAACAAAAAGTTATAGTGAGACTTACTGGATTTTCTTCAAAATTTGAAAACAGCTCAACCTGGACCAATTGCTTTTCTTCTGCAGATCCGGATAAAAGGAATGGTGAGAAAAAAAATGTGGACAAAGTATGATGTAAATAAGATTTATAATGAAGCATAGCAGAGCGACAGGACGTATCTACATGGACTCTATCTTTGCCAATTAAATGAGCACATACTAAAAACATGCCCAAATTTTGATTTGCTGGTGACTCTGGCATTTCCATTTCAATTAAAATCTTGTAGGGTTGTCCAACCATGAGTAATTGTTGCCTCTTGGTTAAAGTTACATTAGCAGTAGGGAAAGTACACATTCCATCATCCTTGGTTTTCTCACATGATCGACTGTTGATTACCAAAAATAAAAATAAAAACATTTAACATCAAAGTGCATATTACACTCCCTTTGAACCTTGAACGTTAACCTTTCAAGTATGGAACTTGGTTAACTGGACATGCGACTAATTAATGAACTAACATGTTTAGATCAAAACAAAAAAAAAGATTACATCACGAGTAAATACGCAATTAGACTCTGGTAAATCTTACCTAAATTGAAGGTGTACAGGCCTTGCGTGGGATATTAATGGCATATAAGAATAATACCATGTAGCGTAAAGAAAAATGCTCACCCATATAATTGCAGTTCTAAATGTATTTTAAAAAATTGACATTAAAATATATTTAAAATGAAATATTTTAAAAAGATGACAACTCATGAGCTAGTGAAAACTTACACTGTTAAAAGAGCTATAATCGCCCTGTATATAGTATCTGAAATTAAATATTATGTCAATAATTCATTTTTCAAGTAAATTTCGTGGAATAATTTTTCAGAATTGGTTATTAGGGTCTTTTGGCTATGTCGAAACTTGGAGTTTGGATAAAAGTATCGACAGAAATGCCTTTACTTTTTTGAGGTTTGGATAGACTTTTATCCAAACTTCCTTATCCAAACTCGGAGTTACGACCCAGCCAAAAGTCCCTATTATATTTGTGTGCTTGAATTTATTGTGAAGACAAAAAACTCACCTTTGGCGGATAAAACCAATGTCGTACTTCGTTGACGATACTGGTCAACACCCAGTAATTGACCTACCAGGTATCCGGGCATGACGAATCTTGTCAAAAATAAACGAAGCAACAACTTCGACTTAGCTTAGCTTTCACCATCAAATACGCAAAAATAGACGTTCAAATTTTGGCTCCATGCGAACCAGTGCCGTTGAATTCCCGTCTTCACTTTGTCCGGCACAACCTTTGACCCCCTATCTACAGGTTAAAGTAGACGTGAGAGAATGAATGTAAAAGTACAGTTTTGTAGGCAATTTAATTCTGAATCTGGGATACTTTAATTGATTGATCTATGTGGAAGGACATGGACATAACGGAGAAGAAATCTTGAATTTCTATTATTTCCACAACTAAATAATTTTTTTAGAAGTCAAGAAATGTTTTTCTCACATTACAAATGGATACTAATTTGAAGCTAGTTACATGGGTCAGCTAATTCTCATGAGTTTGCATTATTTTGGATATCTCTGACTGGACACATCCGGAATTTTGTCAAATCCAAAATCCAGAGGAACCAGCACTGGTCTCGTCAAATTCTGGGCAGTTTTCAGTCTTTCACTCGAATTATTGATTCAGTAAGTCAAAGTCGCTGATGATGGATAGAACTTTATTTGGGGGAAAGTTATAGTTAGTTAGAGAATGGAGTTTTATTCTGATTTTAAAGTGCTTGATATGGTTCTCTACATTATACTAGATTTACTGTGAAATTGTGCATTCTTCCCAAAGTGACAGAATTTCAAAAAAAAGCCAATCCTCAAAATCGCCCCATTTGAACTAAAAAAATTTTTCAAATTTTTCTAATTAAAAAAAGAGGCTAGTAAGTAGTATAATTCGTCGCATACAATTATTATTCTTAGCATTTAGCATCGAATTCTTAGAAATAGTAAAAAAAAAATTTGTATCAAAGAAGAAAGTTTTTTTTTCTACTTGTGGTCCACACACTCTGATTCATTCTCAAAATTTTTTGGAATTGGGATGAAACGAGTGTCTACAATTTTTGGTGTTTTTGTGTAATAATAAAAATATGATGGTAGACAGGGTAAAAAGGACTATCTTGTACATGTAATTTGTTGTTTTTCCAACGAGCTATTTAATAACAGTGTTTGTTTGTCTGTGTCATATTTATAGAAGCTAGTCTATGGAAGTGTGGTCAACTTTGAAAAGGCCATTGGGCCTTCATCGTCGGGTCTTAGAATCATCATTTTGTGAATTGTGAGGATGAGTTTGTTATAAAAGAAAAATATAAGTGTCTCATGTTCACAAGTGTACTAGAAATATTTTGCTGTTTACAATCGAATCAGAACGGATACAGTGCTCAATTATGATTCTTCTATCGTGTTAATTTGTGTCATCCAGGTGAAATTTTTTTGTGTGGAGGATTTGCTAGTTGAACCGATTTAAATCGGTTTACTAGAGGTATGGGCGATGCTGAGAAACGTCTAAAAGAGTTGGAAACTCTTTTTCTCAATGGGCCAATCCTTCCTCCAAATCATCAGGTGAGATTCAATTTATTTGTTGATAAAATGAATTTATCTTGTATCTTGAAAAGTTTATAAATATAAAAAAGTTTTTTTAATTCAATGTACAAAATTATTTATCAAGTAAATATAAATAAAAACATGCTTTGAGACACAAAGTTTAACATTGTTCTGTCTTGAATATTTTATAGGCCTTTAGTATTGAGACTCTACTGGATATCCTCGTCGTTTTGTACGATGAGACATGTAATTCCTCGCTTCGGCGAGAAAAAACTGTCTCGGATTTCATCCAATTCGGTGAGTTCAAAAAAAATTTATTTGTATACCTATATTAAACAAAAATCCATCTTCATTGTTTATTGTTATTTTTACTTTACTTTCTTGAGATCATTGTTCTACATGGTAAAGTTTTGACCTATGATCGTTTATTCGTGATCACGATTCGTGATTCGTGGCGGATCACACTATGAATGTTCATGGCAACTATATACAGTCTCTTTAAATTATTTTTTTTCCTTACCTATAATATTTTCTTGTTCATTATATTATTAGTTTAGGTGTCTAAAATATCTATTTTAAAAATTATGCTATGTAGAAGAGGGTTTTTTTTGTACATCCAAAAAAGTTTTTGAGCTCTCTGGTTAAAATTGAGTTGAGCTGTACAGTGTGTGTAGGAATTGTGAGAGCACAACTTTTACAGGATGTTCACAATGTACAGCTCGATACCCCAATTGGCTCTATCTGATTTTTACGGGAGCATCAAAGTGTCGTCGTCATGTAGACGCAAAAGCATTCCGTTTTGTTCTTCATTCTTGTTCTCTCTTCTTTCGTTCGGATTCGCTATAAGCAGGAAATTGCAGCATAAAATTCTTACTGGTTCTACTTGTTCCATGTGTTGTACATGTAGTCCTAGCACAAGTCATGTAATGCCATGTCCTGTACCAGAAGGAAATAGGAGATTCCAAACTCCAGCTATATGTACAAATACAAGGCTTTCGCAATGTTAGACGAAAACAGGACCAAATGTATGAAAGAGATTCTGTGTGTATGTCTCTCTCATCTTGTTCTGTAGTTAAAGATGTATGCTAGAATATATAATTAGAATCCATCCAAGACCACGACTGGAAAGAGGAGCAAGAAAGCAAGCCAAGGAAAGTTATATTTAAGTCACCCATTAATAGTTTTACCCTCATGTCCCTACACACTGAACATACTGAACATGACATTTTCTTTTTTCCATGGCACTACCTTAAACTATTTTTTTTTTCTTCTGAAATTTATTAATTACGCACAATATATGTGACCATGTGATGACGACGACGCCCATAATATATTAAAAACGAATGATTCAAAACTAGTATGCATAATATATAAGTGTGTAGTTTAATACACACACACACACACAAATATTAAATGACTCATTTTGTACATACTTAATACTTACGTGTGTGTAATTATTACCTTTCATTCGTATATATATGTTATTATTCTTGAGTTGAAAACAAAGTTGTACAAATACATTAAAAGGTTTAAAGTCAGATTTTTTTTGGTTGCATATTGTATCAATTACAAACTAATTTTTGCTTTTACTTTCAGATTACATGCATGTGTAGGAATTTTTTTTCTTCACACTTGTATATTAAAAATAATTACTTTTTTCAAAATTCTGTCATGACTAGACTTGAGCGTTGAAGGTTTGGTACATGGTTTTGCAATGTAAAATGGTGGTTGATCATATGAGTTTTATTTTTTGAAGCAATTTATTATTATATATTCTAAATACGGGCGGTAACACACACACACACACGTGTATGTATGTAGATGTGAGTTCTTGTTAAATTTTTTTTGAACAAGAACTTTACCTTGCTAACCTTCTTTTTGATTAGGATTAGACTTTATACCTTATGCCATGTTTCATGTGAGATAATTTGTAATATTCTTGGACTCAGCCTTGGCGTGTCTCTCTCTCTCTTCATAATAATGTTAATGTAGAGTCTCACCTAATATAGAAAACTAAATACATGCTTCATAATTGAGCAATTGACAAAAAAAAACTTGCGAGGGAACACATGTAAATTAACTAGGTGTGTGTCTCCGTTAAATAAAGCCTGCTTGCGAATGAAGATTACTAATAATTTACATGGGTTGCTATTCTTCGTATACATAATAATAAGATAATGCAATGTGTACATAACGCACACACACGTAGGATAAAAAAACAAGGTACATAGCATAAACAAGAAAAATAAATATAGACAATGCAATTTTCTACTCTTCTCTTCACTACTCTCGTTCTCTCTCTCTCTCTCTCTCTCCATTTACAACAGTTGTTCAAGTCCAAAAAGCTGCACAAGTTCAAGATAAGCTCAAGTCTTGTCGTTGGGTAAATACTCACAAAATTCTCAACAAGAGCAAAATCTAGCATGGTGTACTTTTTCACAGGGAACTAACTTGTCATGTCAAGAACTTGGTCGTTACTTTACTTTTCTTTGTTGTTATTGGCTATGCTGTATGCAACACCATCACCAGACAGTAAACTAGTACTTAAGCATAAATTATTCTGATGTATGAGTAACTTACATTTGTACTTTAATACTCTTGCAATCACTATGATATGCACAGTGCATAATGTACTGTACTGTACATAAAGATGGAAGAAAGATGCTCGAGATGCTTTTTTAAATGTAATGCCCACTCAAAATAAAATACTCAAAAGGCTCCTTTTTTCGGCTTCCGTATGTAGGTACTAATACATGAACACTTTTACTGTACTCAGCATAGGATGTGGTATAGTCAACCATATAGTATGGCTGACATATGATGGTATTATTATTAATATATGAGATGCATATTATAAATAAAGCATTCTGAAAGTTTAAAAACAAATTTTGGCTACATCACTGTGTCAGTCTATCCTTCATTTATTATAAACTATCCGCCTAATTTAAGTTTCTTGGAATTGAAAGATTAAAGAGAACAGAACGTTGTCGTATTTGTTTATTCTAACACCCTTACCTCCTACAATAATAAAGTAAAGCCTATACATTAAATATTATTTAGTAAATATTATTTACTATAGTTTTGTTTTTTTACAATGTTATAAGCATGGGAATGAACTCTGTGTGAATAGATGTTATATTGTAGACAGTTTTCCCTTTCGAGGGAATATTTTTTTGTCAGAATGAATGTAACAACCTAGCGATCTCTAGGTATACAGATACACTTTGTAGTGTAATATTGATCGTTTCGTTTGTTTTTGCATTTTTTATTGTTTCGTCTGTTGTCACCCTATAAAAGTCGACCAGTATGTACATACCAACTTTACCAAGTATACCAAGTGTCCTTTAAAAATGTAATAAAGGAAATTCTTGATTGGTAATGTTCTGCCCTGCAAAAGAAAAGCCAAGAGTTGCTTATTCTTTCGTTGAATGAATCTCACCTAGGAAAAGAATGTTTAACCTGCTGTGAAGCCGCATAGTGATGGAATTAACCCAAGTCCCTCATCGTTTTTCTCTTTCTCTCGTTTTATTCTCTTGTGTTTCTCATGATAAAACACACCCAACAACACAACGATTAGATGTTTAAATGTATACCTATATTCTCAGTGTTCATGCGGGCGCATACACACACACAACAATATGCAAATCTTGAGCTAGTCTCTCCGTCTCTACTTGTCTGTTTTGCTCTTACTATTGTTTGACGTTTTTTATATAAAAAAAGGCAGAGGTGCACGAATAAATGACAGGATTGAAATCGATGGTATAAAGGGGGAGTGAAACTGTTGGTCTGTAGGTAAGAGTCAAAGGCATTCATGGTCATGATTCATCATGAGTGGTATGCCCTGGAATAAAGTGTAACCTGAAACGAAACCGACACTCAAGCCTTCTCAATAAATACTGTATTTTCTTCAATAGAAATCCCTCGAGTTTTCGTACCCTTTGTCACCTCATTTATTGTCAGTCTGACAATAAATAGAACTTTCCATTCATAGCTATGTTTTTGTGAATACGGTATCCATGTTACCCGAATCTTCAAAGTGGCAAATGTAATGTACAACGTGTAACATTTAGACTATTGAAATTTCCATTACATTTCATTTGTGACAATCCCATTTTGATGGATCAGTGTATCATCGAATAATGTGGGAACCATCAGAAATCAATTTATGTGCATTTTATGGGGCCCTTATGGGACAATCGATAAAGGGAAATTCTTTTGAAAAGATTGAAAGCCCTCAATTTTTTTTGCTTTATACACCAGGGGTGTAAATAAATGTATCATATGCTCCATATTGACCTGAATTGTTTAGCAAAACTCCTATGTGGGCAGGAAACAGAAAAGGTAAATTTCATGTATGTGCAACATGGTTGATGTGCTAGTATTTTTAGAGTTTTGAAAAATTTGCATCTTCTTTATCTGAGATCTGATGCTCAAAATATGATCTACTAGATCAACTAATTTGGTATTTACAATTCTATCACTTACATAACTAACAAAACTTGGTTAACTTTAAATCAACGTTTGCATGATGCAAATTACATACTAACAACCAATGAGACTTGTTTAAGGCTATAACTAATGCAAAATTTAAGATCAACTGCCAACTATTTTTATAATCAATACATTGGTACATATTTCTTGATAATGATTGGACAATTTGCCATGTGAATAGTATAACCATTTGAATTATAAAATAAAATATCCCTTATTTTCCACTAAAAATGGCGAATTCAATCCATTTTTGGTTTTTAGTGAAGGGAAAATAAAACATTAATTACTCCTACTGAGCTTGACTTGAGTTACTCAATCTCTTGTCAACTATCAACATAGTTGTACAGTTGGTTTTGATGACTAATTTTTTACTTACATTGCGTAAGATGCGTAAGATTGATTAGCAAGCAAATATTTTTTTATTGTTTTTTATTACATGAAATTACTAAATAATTTGTTTTCAAAGGTCAGTGTCATCAGCAATTGTCTCCTTTGCAAAATTTTTCTTATTCTATTTGTGAGCTTGTATTAGGTTCAGTGGGGATATGTCTCATGTGTTTTTGCATTGAGATTGAGAGAATCACCATGTACTGTGTTGTGGTATGTGGTACAGTATAAGTTGTCTTGGGCTGAATATTGAATTAAGTTACCTGTTGGCAGTCAAGCGACTGAATCATACTTAAACTATAATGCTTTCTAGTAACTTCATAATGGGAACTTAAAAGCATGTATTAGGTACGAATCGTGTTTGTGAACAATAATTTTCGGCGAAGAGTTTTTGTCTAAATATATATTATATTCATTTTTATGGTTATAAGCTGATTTTCAATTCAAAGCAGGAAAGCATCGATGCGCATTAAACCAGATTGATCACCATATAATTCCATTAAGCTACTGAGGTGGTTACATATGCTTGTGTGATGTAAGAGTAAATGAATGAATATTCAATCATGAGTTCATTAGAAGATTCATAATATATAATATTTTGTTTCAATATTTTTTTTTATTTTGTTGTACGTACTTGGACACCATTTCTAGAGTAGAGAGTGCATGAAGTTCAACAAATGGGCGTTAATTTGTCGGTGACGATACTTGATGAGCTTAAGTTACTCGACGTTGATGTCGAGATTGAGGGAGGGCTTTCGCTAGTAAGATGCAAGTAGTCAACGTATAAAAAAAGAAATTGGCATTTAACTAACGGGGGACATAAGTGAGGCAGCAGGGAGCCGCTGGGCAATAAAGATTCTGAGTGTGGAGAGTTACACATATATACACATTACACATTATTATCACATATTTCAATCCATCATGCAATCAGACATCAATCAGAAGAGTTGTTCATTTGGAATGAACTGGAGGATTCATTTTATTTAGTGAATCATAATTTAATGCTTTTCTTTGTAAGGACTGATGGGATGGATGAAGAAGGCAGAGAGATGGAGAGGGTTCTCATCCACTTGAATTTAAAGTGTACTCATAATCTTTGTCATAGGCCAGGGTATAATTTTTTTTTACAAAAATACTACATACGATAATATTACATACATTCATGTCCTTTAAAACATTCACAGCAGTTCAGTGTACCCTACGATTATCTTTGATGGAGCCATATTATTATATAATCTCATGTCCTGTACATATTTTGATTTGATTTTTTTTTGTGTAAAATAACATAGACAAAGTTTTTGAATGTCATTGCTTGACCTTATTTGTGAGGACTACAATTGTTTGTGTATAAGAGATTCCACGTTCTTTTTAGGGTGCTTTGTTTTCTATGATGCAGGAGGAGACGATGAAGTTCCAGAGTCTTTGAAAACATTTTTTTACTAATCACTGCTCTAATACTACTTAATATTCAAACGCTGGTTAGGGTGTTGTTTTCATTTGTAAAATTTGAATTATATTCAAATGATTTGAGTATAGGACAGTTGTAGATTTGAATAGATAAGGAGGAAATTCGTCTCTATTATTTTCACAAGTATTAATATTAAATACACATATTGAAATTTTAAATTCTCGTCTTTCAGGAAGAGTCGTAAAATGAACTGGAATATAGTTAAATTATTTGGGTGTATACATTGATGGATTCATTCATACTTAAAAATTCATATACATTACAGGTTCTCTCTCATCATTAAAGTGTAATTGAGGTCAAAATGTAAAACTGTGTTGTCGACTTGATATATATTTGGATGAAAATATAAAAAAGTGACGCTACCATCAGTATTGCTTTTGACTGGTCCATGTGATCTAACATGGAACACTCTACAATAATGAATTTTCTTACGATTACATTCACAATCAGGAAAATTGGTGCATGTGTTGAGCACAAATGTATATATAGAAACAGCTTTTTATAGGTGGTTGTGTGTGTGGAGTTGCCAGCTGGTCTAGCCAGAAAAATGTGATCCGCGTGTCCCGTGTTGTTCCTCAAGCTGTTGTGCGTTGCGTTACTCTGTTGAACAGAGTAACGTTGTCATTATACATACCATGTAACGGGGCTAAGTCTAAATGGCTGACGCACAAGACAACACAGAAAGGAGACACAATGGGAAAACAGAAAGACTTTTTGAACAGTTGTTATACATACATGCATTATGACTCACTCCACGAGTTCTCTCAGAAATGAAATTTTTTTGTGGAATCGAATATTGCGACCGTTCAGATAGGTTAGGC
>JAQIVZ010002532.1:0-20049 GCA_034700945.1 Arrhopalites spinosus
TACTGCCATGTGAGCATTAAAATATTAACTGCTTTCAACCAATAATTAATTAATTTTTATTTGATTTTTAATTGCAGCCATGAGATTATGCTAAAATGTTGGAATGCCAATTTAAATGAAAGGCCTACATTTCAAAAATTGAAAGAAATGTTGGCTCAAGAGATAGATAAAATAGTGAGATTATAAAATTAAATTCATGTTCAAGTATCCTATTAAATTTATTGTACATTCATATTAATTATGCAATTGGTCATTGCATGATTCATTCAAAAATAGAGTTGGTGATCCACCCAAGTCCTCATCCACACCTTGATATTGTCCTTTGTACATAGTAAAAATTATTCGGAAATAAAAATAACATTTTAATAGTCAATTTAATTAAACATTCTTCATTTCAAATGCAGCATTATCAATCCCCTTGTCCTGCGTCTGTTTACTCTCTTTCTCCTTATTCTTGTCTTTAGACTTAATATTTGAGTTGAGATCAGAAGATTCTCTACTCATCCCAGATGAGGGTATGCAACACAATCTTTTCACTAAGGGGTGCAGATAATCATAACACGACTGTGGGGGTTTGGCAATAAAACAACAGACAAGTAAAGATGTGACCACTCCAACAATAATTGTGACAGCCGAACCAATAAAAGGGTACAAAATGTAGGACACCGTGTACAACTTTTCTGGGTAGTCACTGCAATTAAAAAAATTGTTTTTAATATGATTACATTTAAAAAACTTAATTTAATTATCTTACTAAATTGGTGTCACTATAGATGTGGCATTAATAACTCTCGACATGTTCGTTCCAGCCGGACATTCGTCGATACTTGTGGGGAGAGTTGCGTAAGGAACTTTTAGCATGAATGCTTTAAATGTCAAAAAGCCTGTACAAAGTAGTCCTGAAGACATTCCAAGGAATGCACCCTTTAAATAAATGGAATTGTTACAGTTTCAAAGTTGGCAGTCAAAATTAATCTTTTTTAATTATTTAATTAAATCTCACCACTTTGTTAACACAAGGGAGGAAAAGTCCCATCAAGAAACATCCTCCAAGAGTACCACTGAAGGCTCCAATGACGGTAATTGTGACTTGGAAAATTGAGCCTAGATTAGAAGCTAGGAAAGCCAATCCGATTGTGGCAACTCCGTACATTGCGGCTGTAAATTTAATTTACAGGTGAAAATTGTTATATTTTTTAAAATTATTTTTAATGAAAACTTACCAAGCAGACAGGTCACTCGACCCTTGGCACTACTACTCATGGTTCTAAAGTAAGTACGTCTTTCCAAAAAGTCCTGCCATGTGACAGCAGCCAATGAATTTAGAGCTGATGAAAGAGTTGAAAGGACAGCACTAAATATACACGAAGTGAACAATCCCATCATTCCAGGAATAAAAGCCAATTCATTGATGAAAAAATGAGGAACAATCTGATCCGCTTTCTTGAAAATTAATTTCAGATACAATCATTAAAATTTCAAATGCTTGAATCAATAAAATCTTTTTTTATAAATAATTTTAAATACCTTAATCTCTCCCAAAAGAATGGGATCGCAACCTAAAATGACACAAGGAATGATCATACAATTTTTGCAGGAATTTACTGATGCATTTACTGATGAATTAAGTTTTCAGTACCTGCATAAGTTGCAAAAAGAGAAACACCGGTACAGATTATGAGAATATTCATCAACTCCTTGAATAGTGCGTTCCTACACATATAAAATAATTTTATACCCTTCTTGGTGATAAATTGACAATTTAATTTTTTTCAATTTTTCCTTACCATGCCATGGCTCTGAAAATTACAAAAAGAAATAGTGAAAAAAATTGTACATCATTTTTCATTGAAGGCATAAATGTAAGTATGACTATTTGCATAAAATTCGCATAAATTATTCGTTTTACTTGAGTGCCTCTCTAAAGGTTGGTAAGCTGGAATATCTTTGTACATTTGGTTGATGAGCTCCGTAGAAACAGACAATTGCCAAACCATATCCGATGACGAAATTCAATGTATTATAACGCTCAAAGGGATCCACGTTAAAACTATACAAAAAAATTAAGACAAAAATTATTTATTTTTGTAGCCTCCATGAAATAAATAATTAAGGGAATTTCCTACAAGTCATAAATATTGAAGATGAATCATTCCATTAATAAAAATTATAGACCAATCAAGTTTCAAATTATTGCGTGCTGGAACACCATCAAAGTGAGTCTAAAACGCAACGCAGTTTATTAAAATTATAAAAAATATATAATCAAGTTAAACTAGTTATAAAGACTGTGAAATTAATAAAAAAAATTCTGGAACTACAGATATAAAATCCACCTACTCTCTAAGTCTTTTGATTAAGAGAATTATTGTTACAAGCTTCTCGTGACTCTGTTCTAGCTGAGAATTCTTTTCATTTTAAAAACTGACTGGACACGCAATTTCTGAGTCCTGACAGAAACACATGGCTTTGTCACGCTAAATCAAATTAAACCAACGCCTATTTATTCTATACAAAAAAATTTAATAATTTTAATAAAGATATAAAACATTAAAAACATGTTGAGAATGTCTTACTTGAATAAGTTCAGTCTTTCATACTTGTACGCCTTTTCAAATGCTTCGTACACGCCTCCAGCCGTGAGGAATCCTCTGGTGACAATTGTGACCATACCAATTATTATAAGAAAGAATTGGAAGACATCTTTGATAGACCAAATTAAATTGTAATTAATTTTAAATGCATTTTTTCGTAATAATAAGAAAGCTCATCTATAATTTAATTTTTAAATTCAAATACTGACCTGTCCATACTACAGCACGGAGTCCTCCCGTTTATGTAAAAAAAATTAAATACTCGTTTAGTTTATGGACTTTTTATTTCGCATTTGGGAAATATTTCCCCTTTTCCCTTTTCATTTCGGGAATTCATACAGTGCCCCATATAAAAATTTGAGCAGCTCTGCAATGAGAGTGATATACTTACTATGGAAGTATAGATAGTTCCACATACACCAATCCCCACCACACTAATCCAAGTGGGTAGTCCAAGAAAGGCTTCTAGTGCAATGGATGGGGCAAATAAGGCTACCCCTGTCAAAATTGTCATCTGTAAAATGAAGATGCCTGATCCAAGATAGCGAACGTAGACCGAGTCAAATCGAAGTTCTAGATACTGAATTAAAAATCATAGAAAAAACACATAAGACAATAAATTACAAAAAGTCTTGACTATTCTGTAGACAAATTTCCAACCCTTTGGGCATGTGAAATTTTGTGTGACAATAGACGGAGTAAAGACAAGGAAAGATGAGGAGGAGGGGGTCATAAATAGACACGTAGGAGAGGACAATAAATTTGTAATTAGTTATCATTCATCATTATTGACGTGGGAAAGAGAGATAGACACACAAAAAGGAAAGTTCCAAGCCGGACTAAAAGCAGGTAGGTAAAGTAGCCAGTCACACACGACAGACAATCTGACACTTGTATTCTTGATCAAAAAAATTGTTTTGAATATGTTCGTGTGAGTTAGTTGGGGGGGCTCTCATAGTGAGTATCCAAGTTATAAGTTATCTTTGTTTTTCTTTTTTTTTCTTAACTCTTTGAGCTACTTTTCCTTCTTTACATTCTCCCCCCCCCCCTCTCTCTCTCTGTCATGTGAGATCGTCAACACTCTAAAAAATCTCATTTATTTTATGTACACGCTTCAAAAATATGCAAAATCATAACAATACTTGAGAGAGAGAGATATTGTCATTATTATTCATCGACTATATAACTGAGTACTATACAATTCCTGCCCTACAAACAAAACAAAAATTCTCAAACACACACTCCTATTATTCATACATTCTACATATTTATACTTTACATTGTGTTATGTTAAGCTGACGAAAGAGTACCAAATGTGTACTAAATTCATAAATAAAAGGGATAAAAATAAAACCTTTTTTTTTCATGAGCACTATGTCAAATTTTCATGTGCATATAATGACAATGTACTTTTGTTAGTTCCGGAAGCTCCCTTTCATTATTTGTTGAATCTGGAGTAATATTTTTTATACAAGAAAATTATTGACAATTATTTTGTTGAGTGTGCAAATACAATGCAAAAATGAAAATATTTGGGCTTTATGTGCAAAGTATTTTATTTACAAATAAATACTCCTACACTCGTTAGTCAAAGTCCATAATTTATAATTTTTAACTCCTGCCTTAAAATGAATAATTGCAAAATATACAGGTTGAATGTTGGTTTGTAGAGAGAGAGATTTGTACAAAATAATGGAATTCAAATTCATTGTGAGCTTTAGTGGAGGTGTGAAATTATTTATGACCCCAGTTGACTTGTCATAGAAAATTTGATATAAAGTTGAAATTTATGGTAAATTTTTTCTCACCTCATACACACTTGTCAACTTTAATTTGTATAGGACAGACATGAAGACGAAGGCCGCCAGCGGAATGCAGATGCCCGTGAGAACAACATGAATGAAGAAGAGTTGCACTCCATTGCTGTAAATCTCGGCAGGGTAGCCTTGAAATTTTTGTCAAAACAAAAGTATAAATTTTAAGTTAACCTTCCTGACCTTTATCATTTGAGGGATTCTCAAGGAAGAATTATTTGTCTTGATTTTCATCCCTTTCCCTATTTTTCTTGTACCACAAGGTCGAAAAATAGTTTTGAATCAAATTCCATTTTAAGTAAAATTGTATTTTAAATTAAATTTGTCTTGAATGTCATAGGTAGGTCAACTTAATTTTTATTTTACCTATAATGGCAATAGCACTAAAATAAGTGACGAGCATAGACGCTGCTATAGGAATTGCAGACATTGTTCTGGACCCCATGAGCAATTCTTCACTTGACTTTTGACCCTTGCCAGCACAAGCATGGTACACTCCAATGCCCAAGGAAATAAGAAGAGTGGCTCCCACGGACACATAGTCCAAGGGTCCAAAATAATTTTGTCCAGTGGCCATTGTTCAAAATAATTATTTTAAATGTCTCGGAAAATTAATTTTTAAAATTAAAATTGTAGTTCAAGTACAACACTAAAATTTTCAAAATCCCTTCATCTTCTCTACCACTTCTCACAGACACTTAAAATTCAAATGGTTGGTGACACTCGAAAGAAATTTCATGACAAAATAATAAATAATTAAAAACAAACTGTTAACTAACACACAACACAAAATAGAGTAAGAATGCCAATTATGTCAATCAAAGTTGCACGTGTAGTGATTTGTAGTTAAAGAATTGAGAGTCACAAATATTATTTGTAGCCCCGTGTGTTGGAATTGTTTATGAGAGTAAAAAATTTTTACAAAAATATTAAATAGGATTTTATTATTGAGATGAAGGCGGAAGTTGTCTGTCTCTAACAGTACACACACGAAGTCCTCTCATTATTGGCAATTGTGCCAAGTATCAATATTTGAGATTGTCTACTGCCTCTCTCTCTCTTACTTCATCACCAATATTGTGACAAAGGCAAAGGCATTTGGTGAATAAGACAAAAGTTCAATTTGAATTTCTTATTTTTATTTCTGTCTATTTTTATTATGTTGCAAAAGAAATGCAATTTGTGATTGACTTTGAACACTTGAATAAAAATTTAAACACGACACACGAGTGCAGTTCAAGTTGCACTGACTTGTCAAAAAATTTCAATTGTTAAACTACACACCCCTCCCCCAGTCCATTTACCACTCTATCCCTCTTAATGGTGATAGTGAGGTAGTTGAAGTAGAATGATTAGAAAGCTTTTTTTTGATGGAAAAATGGCTGTCTCTATTGTTGCCCCTCGTCGTCCTTTTCGCGAGTGAGTGCCCAGTGCCAATCTTTGATGGGGTGAAGGTAGAACATGTGTCTCGATCATTCTTATAAAATATTAGCCAACACTCACCAAATTAAATTAAAAAAAATGCACACACTCTTGGGAATTGAAAGTCATCAGAGGATAAAAAATTAAGTAGAGAATTGTTAAATTTAAATATTTTTTTAATTATTCCTTACTCCTTTGTTTATTGACTTGATCTGTTAACAGCAGCTTGATGATCTTCATCCTGTTTACTCTTGGCCCACTGACATATACACACAAAAAATTCACCTTGATCATCATAAGTACAAATCATTTTAATTTTTATAGTGGAGAGATCCATCAAATTAAAAGTTAAATAGAGTGATGCTAAATGTACAAAAAAAATGTGCAGTGCATGTAAAAATAGTATTGAGAAAAATAATTATTATAGTGATGACTTCAACTTGGGAAGTCCATCTTGTTAATTTAAATCTTATTAATTTTACTCCTCAATCAATGTTTATCAAACTTAATTGACCAAGAGGAAATATTATATGATGTGATGTAATAGTGCTGGCGAATGCGCAACACTGAATTAATTATTTGAAGGGCAATAAAAAATAAACATCATTTCCTTGTCTTCATTTCAATTAGTATATTGTAGCCAATTTAATATGTAATTAAGTGCTAACGAAATTGATCATTTCATTGATTTTGATACAAAGTTTCCCTTCTGGGATTTTAACTTTCTTCAGAGAGAGAGATGTAGAGAACTATAAATAGTTTTAGAGTTGAAGATTTTCTTGAAATATAAACAGTTACCAAGAATAATATTTTTATTCATTTTTCGTGATAGAAAATTGCACAAATGTTTTTATTGAATTCAAAAAGTTACAGCATACTCGACAATTTGTACATACAAAAGAAAATAGTCGTGAAGAGAAAAAAAACTCAAGAGTTTTTTAGACAATTCTCGCAAAAATCTGAATTGTTATCTCGATCCGTGGGAAAAGGGGCAGAAAAAGATTGGGGAAATGATGATAAAAAAACAAGAATGTTCTTTTTTCTCTTTTTATCAAAAATTTACATGATAAAACATGCTAAATGGAAAACTAGTCTATTGAGTGTATATAGCCGTAGGTTTTAAGTGTGTGTGATAATTTTGATTCATTTTGATGAATCTTTTCACTAAAATTTCACAAAAAAGAGCTGATGACGAGAAGAGTGTAAATATTTTTCCATTATAAAATTGCATGCAGAGTGAGAATCAATAGACAGAGCCAAAATGTCTAAGGCCATTTGTTGAACATGGTTCTCGTAGATTGTACAATTAGTTCCGTTAACATCATCAACATTTAACAGAGGACACACAACGTCAATGTACTTGCAGTGGCTTATGAGAATTGTTATTATATTAAATTTTTTACAGAACAGGTATATGAATAATATGAAAAACTATATTGTTCAAATACAATTAACTCGTACAATATAATATTGTACATATGACAAAATCTGGTTGCCTAATCGCTTTATTTTCATTTACTCTTGGCTCACTGACCAAGACTCTCGTCAATGACGCTCATCGAAGCGGAAAACATCACTGTAATCTCTCTCTCTCAGTCGTATTAAAAAGTTGAACCAAAAAAATGCAAAAATATATTATATTGAACTCATCGCAAATAAAGTTGCAACAAAATAAATTAAATGGTTTCATGGAACGAATTGAGGAAAATTAGTGGAGGCTGAGCAAGTTTTTACAATTGTTTTTTTATACAGTGCCTGTACATCTATATTTATTCTATATCTATGATTATATAATAATACAATCAGATTTTTTAATACAAGTCGTTAAGTATACAACTGTCAAAATTCTCTGTTGCATAATTGACAAGCTCACGTGCTCCTCTTTTTTTGTTAAACTCTTGCTCTTTACTCTTCCTGTTTTACAGGATAAAGTTAATTTATTTTGACCGTGTACAATGAATTGTAGACTACTGATAAAAGACTTAAATTCTCAGCATAACTATAGTAAATACTTTTGTACATAATTTTTAACTGCCATTTCTAAAATGACTAGATTTTTCCCTATTGATTCAGCTGTGAACATAAACTTGTATTTGTCCAATGATGAAGACTTGTAATTTTAGATGAGACTGTAAAATGGACAAATTTTTTTTGGCCTTGATCATGCCATTTCCTCAAATCACCAAAATTATCCTCATTTGACAGTTGACAACATCGAAAAGAGACTACAATGGATATATAATCCATTGTACTCTTTTTGACGATTTAAATTTTTCTTAGGATTTTAATTTTGGCTAGACAAAATTTAATAGATGTATTCTTTTTTTTGAAATCAATTGAAACGTAAAATATATCGTTTATTTTTATTTTTGACAAAAGAGAATAAAACTCAATTTAATGTGAAATACAATTCAATCAATTTGAGTAAATAGAAATCACCATAAATGATCGCCGTATCAAATTGATTATTTTTCTTGTGTACAGTTCCATTAGTAGAAAGGGCTGGAATTTGAACATTCTTTGTATTAAAATTATCAATAAGAGACTCCACAATACGTTCACTTGCGTCCAAATAAATTTGATTTCCAGTGATGACGTATAATTTTAAAAATGAATAGGCAGCTATTGAGGCAGCAGAGGTGTCCCTTGGTTGATATGAAGTTCCAGATCTTAAAAAATAAAATAATTCACTACAATTCATGACATTGAATTATAAATGCTTACAATTTTCCAGCATCAAAATCCCAATAAGGAATGAAATCCTCTGGTAAATTTTGAATGAAGACATTGGCTGCTTTTTCTGCAATCTCCAAGTATTCTGTTTTATTCGTCCACTCGTAGCTTTCAGTGTAGCCCAGGATGGCCCAACTTTGACCTCTAGCCCATGTAGAATTATCCAGATACCCTTGTGCTGTGTACTTTCGTGTCACTTTGCCATTAATTTCTGAGTAGGCCACAACATGAAATGTAGAGCCGTCAGGTCTAAAATGATTTTTGATTGTGTTTTGAGCATGAATATTAGCAATTGTACTAAATTCAGTGGAGCCTGATAATTTGTCGGCTGTGTACAAAAGATCTAAATTCATCATATTGTCCACAATCACAGTGACCTCGTCTCCATCGCTGTTCCATGAACGAATGACCCCAGCCACCTCTGTCACAGATTTAGACACATTTTATGGACTTATAAAATATTTAAAAAAGGAAAGAATTTTGAGAGTCAAATCTCACCAACGAATCTACTGGACAAAGAGCGAGCAGTCTCAATAATAATATTTTTCCATTCACTGATGGCGTAACCCGAATTAAATCCGAGTCCAAAGGATGACATTATAACAAAACCAACATCATGAGTACCCGTGTCACTTTGTCTAGCGGCAAGGGCCTCTTGAGCTACAGTGGCACGTACACCCCATTCGGAACGCTGGGTCAGTCTGTAGAGTTGCCAAAGAACTCCAGGATAAAATCCGGCTGTCCATCCTCTATAGTCTGTTGTGTCATCCCAATTTGAAGATGCTGGTTTTCCCGTGTGGGGAAACCGACCACTCCCTGTTGGGTCTTGATCTAAAACAATTCCATATTTTTCTTCTGCATATTTGACCGTGTCACTCAATTTACTGTCTAGTCTCAGGGCAATCAAAGGTGAAATTCCGATCGTCAAGATGAGGGACAGGGTTAGTAAATTTAAACCCATTTTTCACAAATTTTAATTATTGATGTGCTGGAGAGTGGCTATGATGCTTGTCACAACACGGTCAGTCTTGGTCTAGCTAAATAGTTTATGAATTAAAAATCCCTATCTTATCTATCTCGTCCTGACAAGATAGTACTTAAATTTTGAAGTTGTCAGTCAATATGAATTATTTTATTTTGTCAAATCATGATTGATGAATTCTTTAAACAAAGTTAAAAGAAACAACAACACATCCATCAAAAAATGAGATTTTCGGACTTCATTGAATTTTATTATTTTTGACTGATTAAAATTTTAAATGCAGTAAAAATGGGATTAGGGAGTGGTCACCATGAAATCTTTCATGGAATTATGGACAACAGTAATAAGAGGATTTCTAGGGCCACATTGACCGTCAATGTCATCTTGTGATATGGCCCAAATCATAGCACCACCATAACCTTCACTCATTACAAAGTCCATTTTGAGTTGTAAAGATTGTGCATCTTCATAGCCAACCCATTCATTCCCTCGGGTCATATAAGGGCACTTGACCGTGTCATCAAAGGTTCTCGTCCAACCACCGGCATTTAAGAGACGACATATCTGGAGACATTTTGAACTATTTTAAAATTTGACTGTACTTAGGATTATTTAAATAATTGTAAATATTTACACTGGAGTAAGTCAGTGCCCCACCGTCGGGCAAGTTTCGAGATGCTTCCTGGTCAATTTCATCTCCTGGTTTGTTATTAATCGACGATTTTAGTACAAATTCCATGCCGTAGAAGGCTGTTCCCACAATGAGCTTATATCGGGGACAACCAGCTTGATTCCAACGGAATGACCCGTCAAAAGCATTCAACTTCGCATAGGAACCTTGGTCAGTTGGTCGAGAGTATAGGGGACTGTGGACATCGGCGAACGTATCCCAGGCTCCCCTCATGTCATAGTTCATTAAATGGACAGCATTCATGAGACTACAAAATCAGCAGTAAAAGTGAACTTTACAAAAATTAATTTTACGAAATTGGCAATTACCAATTACAGAATTTTTTTTACAAATTTTTACAAATTTCTTACTTGCATAATTTGGGCACATCGTAGCCAACATTGACATTTGCTTCCACAACAGAAACTGCCATTGTAATTTCCCAATTAACGCTACGTCTTCGATTTCTCCTATTCCTTCTTCTATTCAAATCGAAAGCCTTTCTTAATTCCTGGACAAAGGTCACAAAATTGGCTTTGTCAATTGGTCTTCCACCACTCCATTCAACTCCAGGATACTACAACAACAAAAGAAGAAAGATGTGTCAGAAAAAATGACAAAAAATAAAACAAAAAGATTTCAAAATGTCAGACCTCCCAATCGAGGTCAGTTCCATCGAAGGCATAAGTGTTCATGAATTCTGTTAGAAATAGAGTGCAATTTTAATTTTAAAAAGACTAAAAGATCTTGTGTATAATTTTTGAAAATATTTTTCCTTAACCCTCAATACTCACCAACAATACTGTTAATAAAGGTAGTTCGACGGGTCTGAACTTCAGCCATTTGGGAATATTTTGCCGACCCTTCTGACCCACCTCCGACGGCGATCAATAGTTTGACTTGAGGGTATTTTTGTTTTAGATTGAGAAATTCCTGAATCTTTCCCTTGGTCACTTCATCCTGTCCAGAAAAATGAGTTTAAAAAATAGCATTTGTGTTTTTGTACAGAATGCACTTACATTGCCTTCAAGGAATTTATACTTCCAAGTGTTCTCATTCAGTCCAATAAAACTGTAGATGACATGGGTGCATTTATCTCCAGGAATAGCATCGATTCTATTGGTCCATTGACCATAGTAACAAACTACTCGGGCTTTAACTTGCCCTGCTGAACTAATCGCTACACATGCTAAAACTAATGCCACTACGACAGACACTAATTTAGTCACCATCATGAATGAGAGACAGTGAGAAACTGTTGAATTTGCCAATAACTTTAGGGAAATTAAAAACAAGGCAAATTTATGTACAAGGAGCTAATAGACTTCTGAGAAACTATATAAATTTGCCAACAGCATGTAATATTGTTTGTAGATTTATATGACAATTTTTTTAACTGGATCAATAGGCAAACACTTCAAGTCATCGTCAATGTCCTTTTGTTCTGTCACTGGTGATTAATTAATATTAGTGAATGTCTACAACTCAATGTTAAATGATAAAACATAATTTGAGTCATAAAAATTATTATCTCGTAACTTTACTTACTATAGATAAACATTATTTTGTATTACAAATCAATCATCAATAAATTCTATACATTTTAGCTGCAACTTGCAAAATTAAATTTTATACTTTTTGGAATTTTGAATACGCAGTTTTTCAGTTACGTGTACATTTTACGTCAAGTCAAACACCCGTTTGGTGATTTGTACAAAAAAATACAGTTTTATTTAATTTCAATTAGCATCACATGATGGAAAGTACCTAATAAAATCAGACGTACGGGCACACCTGAAGCCCAATTTTTCAAAGAGTAATTGACTACTACTATTTCCTTCAACAATATTAGCACATGGAATTAATCCTATGGAAGCCAAATATTTTGACATGGCTTTGACGGAAACTTGTGCAAATCCTCTTCGTCGAAATTCCCCCAAAGTATTTAGACAATTGAGGGTTCCAATGGTTGAAGTGACAACGGAGCTGGCCATCCTTCCATCCACATAAACTCCAGCAGATCCAACCAATTCAATGCTATTTTTAATAAAATTTATTCTGTCAAGTGGGCCGTCTGTATACCAATCCTTGACAATGATTTCTGCATCAGATAGACTCACAGGTTTTATTGTCACCTCTTGGTCCCTTAAAGTATGAAAAAATAGAATAATTTACTGTTTAATTTGTATTTGTTTATGTCAAAAATAATTAATTTACTTGATTGAATCATCCGTGTTATATTTTAGAGCATCTTCAATGTCCAAGGTATAAAAGGAGGTTCGTTCCCGTTCCTCGTAGGCTCCTTTTGATTTGAGCTGCATCAAATTTTCCATAAAAGAACTAAATTTGGTTCCACACACTTCAAAATGATATGGGTTTTCCCAATCTATCGTCATTTCAAATTGTTTCAGTTTCTCCTCGGAGGGGTCATCAGGAAAAGATATCAGAATTACGCTGATTGGGTACTGCAGGGAAACATAAACTTATGAAACGTTTAATTAGTGCAAAAAAATCAATTAAAAAAATTGTTTTACCTCAGATGTTACAATCGCGACCAGGAATGTTTCTTTCTCATTAACAAGTTCCTCATTACACGCAAATATTTCAATTTTCATGAATGAACTTTTGTCAAATCGTCCACTGGCTAAGAGTTTTATTGTGTTGTACATCTGTAATTAATTAATCACACACAATAGAGAGTGAACTTAAAAACCACCAAGTCAATATTGACTTGGCCATATAGGCCAGTTAAAAAATAAATAAATTTTTTACCATTGCTGAATTGGGTAATCTCTTTTCCAATAGATTCTCAATTAATCGAAAATTCTCCTTTGTGTGAAGAATTAAACTAAATTTTGTGTTACTGTCGGTAGACATAGTACAAATTATTCAATGTGATCTTCTTTTACACCAATTGAAACCAATTCAATCACCTCTATTTAATTTAATTACAGAATAAAGAAAAGAATTAAAGCTGAATCAAAGTCAATTAATTAAAAATTAATCCTCTGCGGGCCTCTATCTTCAATGGTTTGGCCATAAACCTGCTTAAAAATTATGTAAAGGATGAGAGTAAATTCAATGGAATGATCACATATTTCATTTGATTTTCATGTACATTGGCATATAAATTCAAAGCTTTCTCGCAATGCATAAGCAGTACCCTTCCAGCTATAAATAAACCTTTAGCAAAGGGCCCCAATTTTGCACGCTTTATGTAAAGTACTCAACGTGGGGACATGTAAAAGAGCCGGGATTCTCCGCTACCCGCCCCTTTATATTGATTTTTTCCTCTTCTGAAATTCAACTCCGTCAGTTCCAGTCCTCTCTCTCTCTCTCTCTCTCCTCTGTATACAAAAAATTGATCTTGAGTTCTGAACACAGTAGAGTTTCCACTACGAGTTTGAAGGGAGAGAGAAACCTGGAATTGTCAATTATAATATATTTTTAGAATCTTGTCCAATAATTTTACTAAAAAAAATTAAACCCCACAATCAAATTCGCATGTGAGGTAGATCTTTGGACTGGAAAGTGACGAGATTTAAGGAGATTTTTCTTTAAATTATATTTTTCCTTGTTTTTTAAAAATATTTAAAATATAATCTTCGTTCCTTTTCATTGATTACTAATCTCATTACAAATTTAGTTTTATTACAGTTCAAAACCAACTGGCTGTACTATTCAGCTAGCCAATAGGCATTCGTCGGAGAAAGCAAAATTAAAACTTAAATTCTTTTTTACATCCTTTAATCTTTTATTTAATTGGTGCTACATGTTAGATATTATTTACTGTACATAATTTTGTACATAATTTTCTAAACAATATGAAAATCTCAAATCGTCTGTAATTGTCTTCCATTGGAACAACCCAACTTTCACCAAGAAATGTAAGTCAATGTCAATTATAAATGAGAAGAAAAGTTTTAATAATTTAATGGAATTTCTTTAACACTTTTTTTTGTTTAAATAAACAATAGTAAACTTTCTGTCCATTTTTTAAATATTTTATTATTAAAAATGGGAAGTTTTATACAGCGTGAAAATTGTTTGTTGGTTCAAACTAAATAATTTGGCAGTAAAAAAAACTTTGGTCGTTTGTTGAATAATTTAGTGTTATATCAGTATGGATTTTACGGGTGCTGAATATTTCTATATTCTTGTTTTTGTAGGGTAAAGGAGGGACAGAGTGAGAGGATGCGGAGAATGGCTCAAGAATTGAAAACTCCCAAGACAAAGATTGCATTCAGAATCAAAGATAATTTTGTACAATCCTCCTCCTCCTTGAATACTTTAGTCAATAATAATAAAAATGGAGATGACTGTCCACTCATTCCTAGTGTCATTAGTGAGGACAAGGATGAACAGGTGATTGATTATGATCTTTATAATAAATAATTTCATGATTATTGGCATTCCTTCTTATTTTTTTTGGATTATTATTTGTAGAATGAATTAAGAGACGACGGTATGGACAGTGGGACAGAGAATGACTTAAATCAAAAATCAAATCCTGGAACTCCACCTCAAAAGTCTCAAATAATAGAAGAATCCTCTTCCTTGACGACAAATGTACAAGGTAATACCAAGAAAAAGAAGAAACGAAAACATCGGTCATCCTCATCTCATTCCACATCAACATGTTGCTCCGTGTCTGAGAATGATGATGGTGATTGTCAATCAAAAACTCGTAGTAGCAAGAAACGTAGAAAAGTGTCCAAAAAATCAAAAAAGAGTCGTCATCATCGTCATCGATCCAGGTAATAATCATGACTCAATCTTGTTTGAATTTATTTCTAAACAGTCTATATTTTAGACTATAAAAGATACAAAGAATTTTAAGACACGCAAAGAAACTCGAGACTGACACAAAATAGTTTACAATTACTAGTATAATCATTTTGTAAATTTTAATTTTGTAACTGAAAAATAATCATAGCTCGTCTTCTTTGGCGTCTATTTTTTTCAGAAAAAACTGAATCTATTCTCTCCCTATAATTCTTTTTGACTAAAAATGATGATATTAGTGTTATTTGCATGCTAATCTGAGATTCTAAGTAGTAATCTGACCGTAATGTTTATACAAAACAAATTAATTGTGGAAATTATGAGAGAGAGAAAATTCAAGATTCCACGGTAAATTTTTCATCCTGTTTAACTTATTAGTGAAACTATATTCCTATGTACATATGTGATGATTTAAATGACAAGATTAAAAACAATGAGCTTTTATTTTTTTTAATTTAAAAAAAACTGAGGTTCATGTAAAAATATAAAAAATTAACCAAGGGCAATATATTTTTTTGATATCTATTAATTGACCCCTGGACAAGTCATCATTGGATAAGGAAATGGAAGGTAAACTCGTGAATGTCCATACACACTTGAGTTAAATAATATTCTTCCTTGATAATTGATAATTATATTATACTTGTCTTATGTATACCTTTATACAATACGATACAATGTATGAATTTCATATTTTACAATGGCATTTCAACTATCGACACCCTTCATTTACATTAAATTAATAATTAAGTAATCTGGTATATATTGAAGAATTTTTTTTCACTATTTTTTAACTCTTTTTTAATTTAGTAAGAAATTATTCAATTTTCTCATAAATTGGACTTGCTTTCGATATTTTGCACTTGTTCTTCCACTTGTCGTAATAAATTATATACTTTTACTGATTAATTAGTGTAACTGTTAGACTTTCATAAGATTAAAAAATTTGTGGTTTTTCATAATTTTTATAGTCAATGTATAATTATTGACGTTCTGTACTTAACAAAGGAAGGCTACAAACTTTGAGAGCTATATTAAGATATTATACAATTAAATACAATTTTATTTCATTTCTGAAACTAAAATGATTTTGTCTTGATATTTCGAACCGTAGGAAAGGGGATAAAAGCCGGGGGAAGAAGAGGAAGAAACGACGAACTGAAAGGTATTTATTTTTAATAATAATGTAATTAATAAATTTAATAATAATAAAATACAACAAATTTAAAATTAATAATAATGTTTTGTTGTAAATCTAAAAGCAAAGAGAGTTCAAAAGAGAAAGTCCAAAATGTCGCCAGGCCAGGAATGTCAAGGTCCTTAGTTGGCTGTTGTTATCATTCCTGTGATGATGAAGAAAGTTCAGGGGATGGCCACAATGAGGATAATCATCAACACAGTTCAGGGCATGCTCCAGGTCATATTCAACTGATTATAGGGAACTGTGATTCTTTACAAGATCATCAATCCGGGGTGAATGAGCCAGCTCCAGTGGATATTATTAGTTTTCAAGTAGGTGGGGATGAAGATGATGAGGGCGATAACACAGAGAAAATTCCTGGTCCTTCAAATTCAATGGTGGCCATAAAACAATGTAATGGAAAATTAGAAATTAATTTGAATGGTGGTGAAGATGGGGATTCATATTTTTCTCGGTCAAGATCTAAATCACGTTCAACGAGCTCATCATCAGTGTCAAGTTTGAGTGATCATAAATATAGTTTTCACTCTAGATCCTCCTCATCCATTGATTCTCGATCCAGGTCAAATTCTTCAAATTTTCCAAGAAGAAGAAGTAGAACGCGATCAAATTCATCTCGTTCAGACTCTGGTTCGAGATCATCGTCTAATTCATCTCGTAGTAGGTCACGGTCACAAACAAGAAGTGAGTCTCGGTCCAAGTCGAGATCAAGAAGTCGTTCTACACAGAGGATTAATCCTAAAGATATTCCACGAAGACGAGGGTCTCCTTCATTTTTAGATCGAAGGCGAATTACAAGGTAAACAATCTTCTCCATTTTTATGTAATTGTACTTATCACATGCACTGAAAAATAAGTTGTACTTGTCATTTTTAATTTACAATATTTTTAGTTTGGCTTTTTAACTGACATGGCTAAAAGTTGTTATTATTATTATTATTAATTCCATCCTCCTTGGAATTTGGATATCGAATCATTTTAATTACAGCACATGTTTAGTTCATAATTTGACGTCGTCTTATATTCGTGTAAGTTTTTTTTTTGTTTAATTTCATTTTTACCCGTCTTCATTTTACAGCTTTCACATTAATGTTGCTTGTCACACGGTGAAAATAGCACACAAAATGGTTTTTCAATAAATTAATGTCAAACTGCTAATAATTAAACAGTGCTCGTAAGCGACCTATTTCATATAAACGGAAGGACCCTTGGCCACTCTCGGACTCCGACTCATCCTTTTGATTTCCTTCCCGTCGACTTTGCTGATAAACAAAACAAAATGATACCAATATGGAGGCAAGCTTTTGTACATTGATCACATGTACAAGTAAAGGAAACGAATTTATACATTTTATGCCATGGAATACTTTTAATGAAAATCTTAAAATATACGAATTATACCAATTTTTAAACAAGTCTACAATACAATGTGATTCCACACACACACTCTACAATATGTAATAATTGTCAAAGATCTGATCGTCGAACCAAAGAATCAAAAACTCATTTGTAACATTTTTTGTGAAGTTTATGTCACACTAAGAAAAAAAGGGTTAATATTCTACCATGAATGCTAATTATTTAATTAGTCTAGGCATACTTACAGTTTAATTTTAGTGAGTCTATAATACAGATAAATTATTACACCAAAGTCAATAGAGTCGCTGCTACTACTGCTGCAATATCAGAAACTTGATTGTTACAAAAAGTGGAAATAATAATCTTACTTAATCATAGTGGCAATCTATTTATATAATATACTCAAATACCATTTAAACTATTATTAATTATTATGATGAATTTACATGAACTGCTCAATTGATACAAGAATATGGATATGGAGGTACTATATGAAGACTCTTCATTGAAAAATTATGAATCTCAATAAAAAAAACTAGTCACATGAATTTTGGAGTTTTCTGTACATTTCTTTTATTCATTTTTTGTCTTTGAATCTCAGCTTACAATCGTCATCTTTTCAATTTAATGATAAAATATTTACGATTTTGTTTTCCTTTTTCGACTCTTCGTCCTATTATTTATCGTATACTTTAAATACTTGGAAAAACAATTTAAATTTTGAAAATTAATCTCGTCTACTAGTAATAGCCAAAACCCGGGTAGTAGGGCTGGTGATATCCACCAAAGGCATGATGATGAAATTTATGGTGGTGGTGTTTGCCAGGAAATCCAAGTCCAATCCCTCCAAAATGACCACCAAAATGTCCTCCAATTCCCCCAATATGACCCCCGAAATGACCCCCGTACAATCCCCCGCCATAGAAATTGGCACCATAAGGACCTGGCATAACATGACAACGATTAAAAAAATATTTTGCGGATTTTTTAATAGATTTTGACTAATTTACTGTAGAACGGTCGATAATGTCCCCCAAAACCCAGTCCATTGTAACCGTTGAACGCTCCCCCGAATGATAGTTTTGAACTGGCATAGCCAAAGCTCAAAGAATCATCACCCAAAAAAATTTTTTCTTTCTTAGCTACTTCTGGATCCTCCATTATCAGCTTCCGGTTTTTGACAGATTCTCCATTGCAGTGAACCAGAGAGAGAGCAGTCGCGTGTATCTATAAATAATATAAGAAACATTGACACTGCAAACGTATAAATTTTGAATGCCTTACGACCATTTAATGGATAGAAAATCAATTTTCTCACCAAAACAAATAATAGGAGAGTAAACTTCATGTTGAGTATTAAATTGAGATCGAGATTCTTCAAAATTTCTTTTCTGTCCTCTTCTTATTAGTCACTTGTTTAAACTGACAATTGAAAAAAATTAAGAGAAGAATATATAGGAGTCTTCCCATTACACAATAAAAAGCCAAACCCTTTTTTACCAGTTTTACTTTTTTTTAAATTAGTGGAACAATGATATGCAAATTAATATTACTTCAGACCATCTCTATTTATATTCATTATGGTTCATAATAAAGGAAGCATTGCACATCCTTCACTTTCATTCTCATTTATCTCCTCCCGTATCAGAGTAAATGTAAATTATTTCTTATAATAGTTAATCTGGGCACAAAGTCAAAGCCAGTTTCAATGTCCACAAGGAAATTAATTGAAAGGAGGGCTACATCCCAAGGGTCTGATGTAATTTGGACCGGATCTCAGTTTGAACAAAGTTTGTCAATTGGTCATCCATGAAAAATAGACCAAAACTTGAGACAAAGGAATCTGGTAATAAAAGTTTTGTGTATAGATTTTCTTTGATGCATAATAAATTTTGAATTTTCTTTGAGAAAATCAACTTTATAAAATAAAGGTATATGACATATTATATGCTACTTTGAAAATAAAATTACGGTAGATACATATATATTGTTGTCATTCGAAAATAAGTGAAGTAAATAAAGTCTCTTGCATTTGACAACATTCGACGTGTTAATTTTGGTTTTGATTCATAACTCATGAATAAGGAAAAATATGTAAGTAAATGGAGGTCGCGAAATTTATCATTTCCTGTCAAATGATTTGACTCAAATCCCATTCATGAAAACAATATTCTTACAATATCTTTGTGAATATTATATTATGAAGAGTCTCGACTTGTATAATGCTTGCTACAAGCTTGTTTACTAGTAAACAAAGAGAAAGGCGATTTGCTACATATAGTCCATATTAAACTTTTAACTTCGTTTGATGTCAAATTCAATGGTCGTACCGCAAACTTTGAAAAAAAATTATGATTTCTTTTTAATCTTCCAATTTTTTGATTAATTAAACAATTTCTTGAGATTATTACTGAGACCGATTCTCACCAATTGGACAAAAAAGTGGAACCGTTTTTTCGGGAAATTCAAACGCATGTACAAGTGAAGCT